>JAOXYL010000090.1:7931368-7955421 GCA_028564955.1 Terapon puta | reverse complement strand
TTGACCGCGTTGGCTGGCCTCAAACACACACACACATACACACACACACACACACACACACACACACACACACACACTTCTGTGCATGTTACATTTAATGTCGACAACCTTGCAAACGAAGAAATGTAACAGAAACCAAAGTACTGTACGGACACACTGTAAAAACACAGACACACACACACAGGCACACAAGCAGGATCCTTTTGAAGAGGGACCAAAAAGGAGGAGGAGGGGGGAGTGTGGGGGGTATAAGGGAGAAAGAGAAGGAGAAGGGAAGATGGAGGGGAGGGAGGGAGGGTGGTGGCAGTATTTATAGACAACAAGTGATGGGATGCCCTCGTTAGTGCACGGCCCACTGAGCCAGATGACAGACGCGCCGCCAAGAGGTCATGTGACCGCATTACTCACTCCGGCGCCCTGTGAGAGGGCCCGCCGAGCAACAGAGAGGGAGCGAGCGAGGGAGGTGGGAGGGAAGGGAGTGGAGTGGAAGAGTGGAGGGGCAGAAAAAGAAGAGAGAGAGACAGAGAGAGAGAGACACGGGAGAAGAAGGGAACAGAGGGGGAGAAAACTACCCATGAACCCTGCGGTGCCAGTTGCCCTATTTCAACTCAGCTGTGTACAAACAAACTTTTTTTTCACTCTCCCTTCAGCGGACGTGGCTCTCTCCCACTGTTTCCAGCGCTGACCTCATTTACCCGATGTGGTCACTACTTTTGTTTCGTAACCCCGGCAGGACAAAAAACCTCTCCCCAGACAACGCAGGCACAAGAGGTGACAGCTAAACCGTGCACTACTTTCTAGAAAGAGAGAAAGAGAGATGACGTTTTCCTGCGCGTAATCACTTAGAGAGACATGACAGGCCTCCGTCTAATGATAGGCCCCCGAAAGAGATCTTCAAAGGGGAGCTGTGATTGCTGAGACAATACCTGCTGCTAGCTCTCCCCCGATAGAGGCCATGGCCGTAATCCTCCAGATCTGACACCACACCCCCCCCCTCTGCACCTCCTGCAGACACACACTCCCCCTCAGGTCTCCGCAGACACCTCAGAGGCAGGAGCTCGACCCAAGACCCCGTAAAGCCTCAGACCTGAACCTCATGACTTCTCTGCAGAAAGAATGAGAGAGGAGCGAAGGGGAGAGGCAGGTCGGCACAATAGATGCAGAACATCACGGGAGTGTAGGAAAACAAGAGAGGTGCAGTGGACAAATGTGAGCGAGGCACCGAGAGATAAGGACCGTACCGACACAAGAGAATCAAGAGGAATCATCTGGCTGTGCAGGTTATCAGACTTTTGAGGCTGGCATACGGTCGAATACAAACATACTCGCGCGTACACAAACACGCCGCGCCGAAACACCACATAAAAGAGCTCTTGTGTGGGCAGGTGAGCGTCGGTGCAGGGTCCCCCTCTCTTTCAACTTGCGCTACTTCAAAAAGCCCCCTGCATGAAGATGAGACTGGGCCCTCGGCACTACAAACAAAGGTGGTGCCTCTCCTCAGGCACACAAAGAAACGGAGGGAAACTACCTGTGTGTTCGTTCATATGGAAAAGAACTGCCATGAAAATATGGCATGTGACTTTTTTACACTATCGGCGTAACTGTGGGGATGAAGATGTCAATCCACCATTTTTTTAAAGATGAGTCCTAGCCACCATCTTTCCACTAGCGGCACTAAGAGGTTACTTTTATTGGGACATTAATGAAGTGTTTTAACAATTGTTGTTATATAACAATCATCCGCCACCTTATATCATCTCTGTATTTAGAGCTTAAACGCAAACGTTAGTATGCTGACAAGCTTAATGGTAAACATCAATACACTTGATGCACATCAGTGCATTAGCATTATCATTGAGAGTCTGTCAACATGCGGCTGGAAAGTTTTGTTTAAATAAAGCTGCTGATAAAATCTGATTTAATGTGGTTAACAAGCAACAGTTGTCACATCGCTTTGTGACTACATTTCAGTATGAGGAAGGTGGTATCTACGGATGGCTGACTGTAACTCACACTTACACAACAGTTCATTTTTTTAGACAAATTGAACCTGTTTTTTAATCTAGACGTCTCGGCCCCTTTGGACCTGCAAATCACCAGATCAATGTTTACAGGGCTCCAGTAAAGACCAGGCATCTATTGTAAACTAGCTGAGTCAGCTCGGGTCGGGTTTGTAGCTTATAAAAGGAAACCACTTAATGCAATTAAAATAACACTGTGTCTCCTCAATTATTTCCCCCACGCGCAGGATGAGAGCAGTATGGGAGTTGCAATCCCAGGACCATTACTGTTTACTCTGGTTGTTGTAGTTGGATTAAGACGTTAGCTATCCCCTGTTAACCTCTCCTCACTAGACAGGGCAGATCCAGGACCTAACATGGTGAGGAGCGAGACTGAGCCAGATGAAAGGATATGAGGGATATAAGACTTACATGGGCCCACACTGCAAAAAGACTCCTGGAGGGCAGAAGGTTAAGGAGAGAAGAGGACCCTCCTCCTCTCTCCCCCTCTCCTACTCCCTCTCATGCATGTTCCGAATGCTAAACACAAGCCCACCACATCCTCATCCCCCTGTACCTCCTCCTCACTCTCCTCCCGCCTCCTGCCCCGCAGAATCACTGATGTGAGGTCTTTTGTGAGAGCGCTGGCTGGCCTCAGCCTGGGCTCTGTTACGGCCTGACCACTGACCCACTCACCCGTCATTTAAAGAGGTTTTAGGGTCATGGGTTCACAACAAGGTGATTCAACTGTGAACGGCGGGCGGCATCCTCTTTCAAAGGGCCCACATCTTCACCTTTCCCTCTCAAGACTCTCTCTCTCTCTTTTCTGCCCCCTCTGTCTCTCTTTTCTTTCGTCTTTCTCTCTTTTATTTCTGCCCCCCCCCTCCTCCCCTGCAACCCTTCTTTCCATGTATCCTGAGTGACTGACCCGCCGTCTCAGCCCTAATTAGCATAGCATCCCAGAGCGAGGAGAACATGAAGGCTAATGGGGGTTGGGGCCCCGTAACAACACTGAGAGTAAAGCCTCAAGTTTCTAACTAGGGCCATCACCTGACCACATTTACATGGGTTTCTGCAACCAGAATGCAGGCGGGAGCGTAATGGATGATAAATTATTCCTCTTTCTTGGTAGAGGAAGTGAACTAGAGGGGAAAAGGCATCAGGATTCAAAGCGGCACTTCATGGGAGGTTTGGCTTGTGTCACTATTGTATTTAGTCTAAAATGCAATGAGGCCAGCTTTAACAACAACGCTGATTACGCAGAGGGAATGCATTCTGTGTTGCAATATGGTGATCTTCAACAAATATTCACATGTAACCCAAATTTGAGTTTAATCTGGTTTCATGGTAGCTGCACACAATCCATCATGCCTTAAACATAACTGGGTGGGCTGTACTGCATCAGGATAAAATTCAGTGTATCCCACTCCCAATCCCACTGCTCCACTGTTCAGGACTTATGTTTATTTTACAATATACAGTGACTAATAAAACAGTGATTGAGCTAAAAACAACATAGAAGACTCATTTTTCATTTTATGTTCCCACCTATTTGAGTCAGTTAATAGTGTTAAAGTGTATGTATTTTCAGCATCAGAAACAAATGTTAGGAACTGTAAATGAAGCGATAAAGACCCACACTTGGATGACTTACCATTCCATGTCCACAGTCAGTCCCATCAGCCAGAGGCATGTGCTGTGTGCGACATCCTTTATGGTCCCCCTCTGCACTTGTACACCAGAGCCTTTTGCACTGTTTCTGTATGGGAAAACGAAAAAAGAGCTTTAGCGATTGACTGAATAGAAAAATAACTTAGATATATTCTACAGGCTTCTAGCAGATGCAAAAATACACTTGTGACTAGACATGTTAACTTTATTCAATAAGATTTGAGAATATTGAGCTGACAGTAGAAAGTGACAGCTATTTCCTTCCATATTGGCTTTCCTTTTTTTGGGAGGAAGAGAGTGGGACTGCAGATTGAAATATGTTCTATTGGTTTCTTCAAACAATCCTGTGAATGGCCAAGCATCAGGATCTAATTATATAACATGCATTCAGCAATATGAGTTAATCTGAATCTTTGTTTGATCTTAAATTGCATGTTAAACATTGTGCATGGGAATTCACAGATCAAATGTATCTTACTGTATGTTAAAATGAAGAGCAACATGCAAGATCAAGCCAATGCAACCAACCACAGTTTCAATTGGACTGTATGGATATTTGCACTGCACAAAAGTTCATAAAAACAAGATTCTCCTGTGTGTCTGAGCAGAAGACAATCATCTCAGATCTACCTCCACCTGAAGAGTGTTTTTGCCCACTTTGGAAACCAAGTCAACTTACCATGTAAGGGCAGATTTGGGAACCGGGCCCAAACATCAGCTCACACTGTCTGTTGGCATTGTAGATTTGACCAGGGAGGAGGGTGGGCAACTCGTATGTCCTGCCTACAGGCTCATCAAGGAGACACTCCCCATAGCCGGTACTAAAAAAACAGAAGCATGTGTGTACAGTAAAAGAAAAGTCCAAAACCACGAGTGTGCGCTCAAAAAGAGAAATGCACAATGGTTATTTGTGCAGGCAAACTTTGATGGTGTGAACATTTTGGGGGTTATCCAGTATGTTCCGACCCAGAAAGACTCAAAATGTGTCATCATCTCTCATTAAAGCAAACTAAACCTTTTGTATGTCACTGTCTGTGATCATCTTCAGATGTGTTTTCCCCTGTGGGTGGTCTGTACAGTTACCTAACAGAGAGACTGATACCGCTTCCCCTCAATGGCCTGTTAGTAAATGCTGTCACTATGAAACTGGAGTCAGGCGCCACAGACTGAATAAAAAGGAGTTTTGATACAGACTGTAAAGGATCTGCACACTGACCACATTTTTATCCAAGGTGTATTTCTCTTTGCTGAAGGGAAAACAAGTGAATAAGTATCATAAAGCACCTTGATTAGGTTACATAAATCAGTACCAGCGCCAGCACTGCAGTATAATGACAGATTGTGCTGTATGTCAGCCACACCCTGAACCACGACGCAGTAACAGAGACAACAAAAGCACAGCTGGACTGAATGTATGTGCCGACAGCCTGCATATAAAATCATCAGGCCTTAAGGTCGTGAAAAGGCACTAGTCAAACATGTGAGCAGGGCGAGCCGAGCCTCAAAGAGTCTCTGCTTTTTTGTGTGTGTACTTTTGAAAAAGGAAACTGAGACATGTAGAGATGTGTAATTACACAACTTGTCTGCATCGCTCTGACAAATTTAATCCGGGATTGAGTTGCTGAAACACCTGCTCCATACAACACCAGCTGATGTGACAGGCCCATAATTACACAGGATTATCCTGAGTTACAGTCACTTTGTTTCTTTCCCCTTTCATTTCCAGACGTAATGTAAGGCACTGCAGCAGGGGTGGCTGAATGATTGCATGAAGGAGAATAAACCAGTGGTGGGAGATACTGTGAATGAAAACTATGGAGAAGCCTGTCAAGGAATCATACAGACAGTCCCATATTACAGTGTCTTTCAGCAGTTGGTCATCTGTCTAATCAGTGTCCTGGAAACTAATGGAATGGTTAATAATACCAAGACAGACAGAAAGAAGGAGAAGGGGTCAGTGTGGTCATTTTTTAAATGAAACATCTCTCTTTTTTTCTTCTTCTTTTTTTTTTTTTTTAATATCAGTTATGTGGATTCGAGACAGCGAGGCAGTTCCCCTCTGGCACCAGAGGAGGTTCCACACCTGGCAGCCATTGGGGAACATGAAAGTGAGTTTATTTATAAGTTGACTTAAAGTTGGCTGTTGTACGCTTGTCATGAGAGACTAAACAATAATAGTTTCCATGTTCACCATACTGGGTTTCCCTCCGCAAGCAGTCTGCTCATGTGTCCGATTGATGGCTTTTGCAGGGGACTGGATGACACTGAGCATCACTGCACTGCATTTGATCAAACAGCACCAAGTAAACCGTAGCGATGCTGTCATGTCTCTGACAGCATGTACCGATTACTATACATGGATATAGAACAAGATAATGACGGAGGTTTAGTTGAATTTGGAGCAGCGTACGGCATAAAAAGATCCATCTTGGTTTTATTAAGAAAATGACAGACTGACAAAAAATACTCGAAAATTATTTCACATGGGAGTTCTGAAGAGGGGATGCCGTGGGGGTGGTTAAACTAATTTTCGAGGTGTGTAATGGAAAATCACAGGGCTTGCCCACTACTAATGATTATGTGGTTTCAACACCCGCCGAACATAACAATTAGTGGGTGGCAACAGTCGAAGATTTGCATTTTACTTTTATATTTGGATTTTGAGGCTTAAATCAAACAGCACAGTGCCAGAGATGGAATGAATGGTTGCTTTATGTCGTGGTTGACACATAATAACACTGCACAACAGTGGGACGCTTTTCATCAGCTTTCAGGTGCGGGAGTTCAGCGCACATTATTACAGGAACAGCGAGATAAAGGGGGTGGGGGTCGATCCTGTGCCTTTTGAAAAGGGATGTTTGAGAGGTGGCGCGGCCTTTCGTTTTTTAAACTGGTAGGAGAGTGGCGCAGATTGAATTTGCTCTTCAGGGAGAATGAGCAGTCAAAACACTGACGTACTTGACCAGGTCAGCCCACTGAGCAGGAGAGGTACTGTAGAAGTGCTCGTTTGAATCAATGCTCCTCATTGTTGGCTGGAGACGGATTTCAAAAGCACTTGGACTACAGTCTCAAGGGCCTTTCCCACCGCTACAGCTCCCACACTGAAGTTCTGCTTTACTCTCTACATACCTGCATTGTTTGTTATGTATATTATATGGTTAACAAATCTCCAAGTTAATAACAAATGCACTTGACATTTACATCACGTACTTCCTGGTTTTTGTGCAGCAATCAGCCTCACACTGAAAGCCGGCATAGCTGACACAGACCGGTCCACATAATAAAGAGATTCATGGAGTCTCCTCATCTTTAGCCGAACGCTCCGACCACTCCACGTTGAGGTCATCACTGGCTGGAAACTATGAGAAGCACAACCTTAAAACTCCATACGAGGCGTCGCCCCATGCTGCACTCTCAAGATGCATCTGGTCAACAAGGCTGTCCTTTGTGAAGGCTCCCACAATCAACAGAGGAAAGGAGGCAAAGATTAAAGGGTCATGTCCAGGGAAGATCTAATTATAACTGACATTTCCCATCTTAAAGGGAAGTCTTTCACCAGGATCAGTGACCACGGTGCGGGGCAGAAGTTGCTGAATGAGCCGTTGCCCCGTGTTACAGGTTCTGGTGTGGAAAGCAGGCCGGTCACTAGATCACTGTTTGCCCAGCATCTTGAGAGCAGGGCTCTGTCTGAGTGGAGCGACAGCTGAGGGGCTCCAGAATATCCATCGCTCGGGGTCAGCCAAGGAAGACCCCCGGATTCAAACAGGAAATACTCTTTCAACACCAGGCAATAACAACTCCACACAGTTTACATTGCGCTGACCTGTCTACAGAGCACTGTGAGAGACGTAGAAGCACTCTGTTTAGTCGGCCACGTCACAACAAGTAAAAGTTAATGGGACACTTAAAATCTGGATGATATTATATCAGATTGGAAAGGGTCATTTAGTCTTCCCTGGGAATGGTTCATCTTCTGTCATTTGTTTTAATGATAAATCAGGAGAGGAGAACTGATACCTACTCTAAAAACTCGGTGATGTACTTGCGGCTGCACTTGGACCACGACCAGGGATTGGTGTCATAGTTGAGGGTGGGAGCCATGACATGATACTGGTGCTTCATGCCTGCCTCCCGACACTTTGGGTTGTCATCATGAGGCATGTTGAACCTGGTGCAGAGAAGGTGAACAAAAAAAAGGAGGGGCGTTAGTGATGGAGAGAAGGTGTAAGGAACACACACAACGTGATAATCAGTGCTTAATGGCTCAGTCATGGCAAGGAGGATAAATGTCACAAGATTTACATTCAGCCACTTTTAACAGGGGATCACTCCCCACGCCATCCCTGTGGGCCACCACACACAGACGCAGCCACAGAGCGTGAGTAATACCACACACTCGGTACCCCTTTCTCCACCCGTCTGTGTTTTGTCTGTGTCTCCTTTTGCTTTCACCTCCCTGTTCGTCATCTGTTCAAAGCTTATCTCACAAAAAGGAAGTCTCTGTCTGTCTGTCCTCTGATTATCTCACAAAACCTTCATCTGATTAACTTCACACTTGCTGTTTACATTGCTGGGGACCCAAGGAAGTGCAGTGTCCAGTGTGAAGTCATTTGGATGAGTGATGCTCCAGAAAGCTGTGAGCAGCAATACAGTTCCCTAAAAGGCTTCAATAAATTTAAAACCAGCCAGTAGGCGGCGCGACAATTTATGAAATCTGTGTGTATCAGCATCTGTCCCCTCCACCATCATGACCAACAGACTAATGAGAACCACCTCCAGTTCATCACTAAGAGGTCAAAGGTCACCATCTCACATTCTCAAAGAGCTTAATCTGAGGGAAAATTAGGAGACACACATCAACACGCAAATGTACAAGTGTAAATTAAGGCAGCTCGTAAAGGTTATTTTCATTATCTATCCATCTGCCCATTATGGATTAAATGTGTTTTTCATCAGAAAAACGGTTTTAAATGTTCAATTTAACCGTGACAAATTCTCACATTTGAGAAGCTGGAACCAGCCAACTTTTTGGAATTTTTACTTACAAAATTACTTAAAAGCGGAAACAATTATCAGAATAGTTGGTAATTATTTCTCTCTTTACCCAATAATCAGTTAATCTGCTAACTCTATCAGTCAGTTTCAGTCATAATAAACAATAAAGCAAGAGTCTTCACAGAGGAGCAGCTGTATAAAGTGAAGTATACAGCATGGCATCTGCAAATTAATGAATTCATTCAGGCTGTCCGCAGTTGGCAGACCCATAAAGCTCTTGATCATGTCCAGAATAGCGTGGTCCGATGCAGATGTTCTGTTTTGTTCTGTGGTTTTGGCCTATCACCATAAATACATGTCATGCATGTGCACATATATATAAATACACACAGGAACCCGTGCAGCTGTATGATGTCTGAGATGTTTACAAGAGGATGTGGGCCAGTGCTGTGCTCTGGACTGTGGCTGAGGGTCAGTCCATACCGCCACACAAACAAGGCCGAGCATGGCTGGCATGAGGCCCACCCTACAGGGAATAATTAAGCCTCTAGCACCGTAATGAGCTCGGCACACACAAACCAAGCTGCTGGCTGATGCTGACAACATCAAATCTGGCTCAAATGGCATTTTAAAACTGTTCTTTGTCACTTATGATGGTGCACAGGTGCAGACGTTTACAGGCAAGTATGAAATACTAAAACAAGTGTGTGATTTAATGTCATGTCACCATGAAAGGGATTTGTGAGAGGCTCCAAACAATTTGTACTCTTAACACGTTATGATGATTTAGTTGACCCATCTGAATACCAGAAACGATGATACTGGCTCGAAAAAATCCTGGGATGAGAGGCTTTTAGTGGAATTGGGTAGTAAATCAGGACTTTTTGTGGCTCCATTTGGCAACAAATCAATGGAGTAGTCAATTCCTCTGAGAGAGTACCAACCCCAACGCTTAATTATTAGCATCCAGACTGAAATGTGATTATTTTAAGTCTACTCACTTTTAGTCGGATCGCTCAACAAAACAAGCTGCTTTGCTCTTTGAACATCACACCCTTAATACCACACTGTCATTTTCAGCACGACAAAAACAGATATTCTGTGCTGGAAGGCCCATAAATAACTGCGAGTAAGACGTACTGCTGGGAAGATGGCGACCTAGTTAGAAATTACCACAGATTGATTGCTTTAATGAAGAGAGTCAGAGCTCAGTGACACCACAGGGAAAGCGTGATTTCTACACTGCCAGTGGATAACACAATTTCACTTCTTTAAATGTAATGCTCCACAAAGACGCAGTGGCAGTCTCTGTCATTTAATATGCCAACTTACTATTCGTATGTGCAATCAGAGTGATGCTCGTGAAGTTTTGTGTTGTTCAAGATGTTAGAAAAGAAACTTGCAACTGTGGGCAACATCAAAATGTTGTGAAGTTTTATTTGTGATCAAAGATATTTGAAGCCTTGGCATTGTCTGATGACAAACTTGATTATGTGTGTCGCCGTTGAACCGATATCGGGTGACACCGCCTCGCCTGAAAATCCCCCTGATGGCTATTAGTAATCACACGTCCCTGCAGTCATCTGAGAAAGGCCTCCTGTCCATTAGTCTAAATCTTTCTTTAATCTGCAATGCTCTTGAGTGGCTCCCACTACCTGACACTGGCTTTCCCAGAGCGCTAAACACTCTCGAGAGCTCACACCCGTGAACGCGGCGATTAAACACGCCAAGAGGCAGAGCCAACTGGGCCTCCAGCTGCTTGAACTTTAGCAGAAACAGATCCACATGAGACACACAAGGGGAAGAGGGGGGCCTGCAGACTCGTCCATCTGCCCGCCCTGGTCCGATCTCTGCAGTGGAAGAATGTGTGAGCGGGATAGAGGAGGAAGAAGAATATCTTTCATTCTTAACCAGTGGCTCATATTTGCACACTGGTCCTTTCTATTTTCCAAGATAAACAGACTAGAAAGAATATCATTCACGATTAATTTCACACAAATGCAATGAAAAGAGAAGGAAAAAATGACAGATGTTTTGTCTCTTTTAAAATTGCACTTGGTACCATGTTAAACCTCAGATCTAAGGCTAACGGTGCTACTGAAATTGCACATTTCAATTAACTGAACTTGAACTTACAAGAAAGAGGTGGCAATGAGTGATTTACCGCAATTTTGCCTGATGGAAGTTTGGAATAAACAGGCTCCCAATAGATAGATACAGCCGCATGTTTTGACTTGGTCATTTGGATGGAGATTATACATGCAAGTCTTTTTTCCACCTTTTTTCAAACATGTGGCAATATTTGCTTGTTGTGGAAACACACTCTGGCAGACAGGCGTGTTGTGATAACACTCATCATTACGCACCGACAGATGAGTAACATATGACAACACCTTGACATCTTCTGTGTTGTTTTATCAGTCTTTGAGGCCGATACGATGCCGGGAATGAGCGACCGAAACAAAATATTCAGTCTCCCCCTGACTGATAAAGCTCCACTTTCAAGAAATCTTTTTACGAGAACAGAGAGGCCTTTCTGATCTTTTTCAGGACATTACATTCTGAAGAGCTTGGCCACCTCTCAGGACAAACCTCAGACACATACAGGGTTAACTTCTTGAGCTGTATATTAAGGTATTATAGGCTGGCATGTTATTAAAAGTCAAGTTTTTCTCTTTATTATGTTTTGCACCTGTGTCTGCTGCACCCTACGTCTCTTGATAAGAGGGCTTTTGTTGGTCAGAGTTGGCTGTGAGGGGTTAGGTAGGGTGTGTGTGTATATGTGTGTGTGTACAGTACGTGTGTGTATCGAGGTTGGAAGGGGTGGAGGGGCTCGCCACAAGTGCTGCGCTGCAACTTACACATGGCCCAGCTCATGAGCGATGGTGAAGGAGGCACTAATTCCATTTTCCTCGCTGATGGAGCAGCTCCGGTACTGGTCGCACATGGTCCCCAGCTCTGCAAGCCCTACACGGTCACGTACACACGGGAAAACACACAAATGCACATGAGCACAAACAGACACACAGCTATTTCACGGGGGGAAAAAAATGCTGCTTGAGTGTTAAAGGCGATTAAACCATCAAAACTTCTGTTCCATAAGAGAGATTAGCACAGGCCGCCGACTCCCTCTCTCCATCCTCCCTCCCTCCTCCCCTTTCTACCACTCTGTTCTGTCACTATAATATTATTAGCTGACAGCCTGCCATAAACTCATTACTGCGTAGTTTATGAGCTGTGGTTGACGGAGCGGAAGATTGAAAAAGGACTTGGAGGTGGAGATATTTTTGCAAAAGAAAAAAGCAAAAGTTTACCTAACGTGTCACATTTGTCTTTTGCACGGCAGATGTCCTCCCTGAAAAAGAAAAAAAAGACAGAGGCAAAAAAAATTAAATGCTTCTTTTGAGTGGACAGTTTTCTTGGCTTTGCTTCCAAATAGAGGATGGGCATCGAGTGTGTACCTTGTAATGAGGAGTGCGGTGTCGTGGTGAGAAGGGTGGCTGTCATCCTGCACGTTTTGACTCTGCTGCCAGACACAGAAGTTGTGGAGGGTCGTGGCAGCATTGAAGCTCACTGCGGGCCCTTCCTGTTTGGAAATGAAACACCATTAGGGATGTGACCAAGGAAGCTGTTTAATTTATTACATTGTTGTAAGAAGCTGTTGTAGTAACTATGTCTTAAAATTTCATATTAAAGGGACATCCCGTATTTTTCAACCTGCCCTATTCTCCTGTTCTTGTGTAGATTTGGGTTACTAGGTCAGAAGCTAGAATGGCATATTTGGGTGAATATCAGGTGCCACCTACAGCTTTTCAAACAAATCACTTCATTACTTGTCTTTTAGTTAGACTACAAGTAAACAAAGAAAATAGTTCCAGAGAAATCCTGGGGGAAAGCACAGCATCCCTCTTGCATCAGGGCCAACCAAGAACAGCCATGGGTAGACATGATTTGATCTGAGCTGGTGCAGGCAGTCGTCGATTTTGAAATAATTGCTTTATGCAAAATAGTCTGCCACTCACTCAAATGTGTCATTTTTAGGATATAACTAAAATTTCAAGAATTGGGGTCTCACATCTTGCCATCTTATTTCTCCACTTGTAGAAACAACTACAGTTACTTGTCGTGCACACAGAGGAGCAAACATCACTGTAATAAAATCAAACTGGCATACTTGCATGAATGCCATCAAGCTGTCTGGCCTGCTGACCCAGGAATGGGCCCGCTGTGCTATTCAGTTCACTGCAATAACTTTAAAGGTGATTTCTATCTGTGTTTGAGCTCTGATTTGATTTGGGTTAAAGACAAGATGATTTCTGGTTAGGTTTTATTTAAAAAGCAGCAGGAGGATCACGCTCTTTGCCCCGATCAACCATTCTATCACCAAGGTCAAAAGTATGCGAATAATAGCCAGGTTGGCAAACACTGGAATTTAACTGAAATATTTAACAGTAAGTTACTATGACAAAGCAAATCAGCGAACCTCTTCAGCCACGTCTGATTTGCAGGTGGCTAGCTGCCTCACTATAGTACCGTTTGTTTTCCAAGGAGACCTCTCTTGAGACTTGAGACTGACAAGGCAGGCAGTGTCCTTTCAAACCGGCCCCACGGAGAAAAGGCCAGGCCACGGACACCTGCACTGACGTCAGCCGTGTTGGAGACCTGCATACAGGTAGCATTCACAGCCCCGCACTCACCTGCTCATTGTGGATGACGATTAACTTGACAATCATGATGTTGATGAGGTTTCCTACACTGGGGTCCCTGTATACTGCTGCTACCTGTAACAAAGATAAAACACACAGAGAAAAAATGCAGACATCCACTAACCTGAACCAGAGCACAGACAGGGATGTCATGAAAGCTGGGCTGCTTCTCCGAACTCAATACTTGGAATGGGAAAATAGAGCTAAGTTTTTTTTCTAGTTAAGCTCCATGGGGTTTAATCAAAATAGTAACAGTTCATTGAAGTCAGAAGAAACAAAAAAATGTCTCCTTCAGGGTAAGTTTAATCAACAGGGTATTAAAACCAATTACAATTCCCCTACAGACCTTAACAAAGGAAAAATAAACTAAAACCTGGACCCGGCAACAAATGTGAAATTGCAGCAAAGCTGGAGCTCAGAGCTCCTCAGTGAGGACAGCAAAACACTCCCTCTCTAGTTCTTCCCCTCCACTTCTCTTCCTTTTCTTGTGCACCCCAGTCACGGTCGGCCAGCAGTCTCCTGAGGCCGTGTGCGGCCTCCTGACAGGAACTCATTAGTCCACTATAAACATTTAGCTTGTCTTAGCCTGGGGGAGGCAAATGTGGCCCAGGCCTGTTCAGAGTGGGCAAACGAAGCCTGTCTTTGCATGTCTTGGGTCCAACTGTGACACAGGACATTGCCCTGTATGCTCTCGCCCAAATGTATATTACTGTATGTCCAATACGCAGACGTGAGGACGACTGCAGCCCCTGTAACAGTGCCAGCAATCTCTGGAGTTGAATGACCTGAGGAGGGATTTACCTTGTCCACCTCCATCAGCAGTGTCTGATGAGATAAAGGCAACCTAAATTCTTGAATATTACTATATCCTACCTACAACCCTGATGTCAATGTGAATTTGAACCCTGAGTGGTCAATATAATATACATGACCTTGATCAAACCCAATGGATCAGAACTGGTAGATTTCTTTGTTCTGTTAAAATACTGTTATATTTTGGCTGGATTGGTTAAACTGTGGCTAAAGCAAAGTCTGTGGGATTGAGAAAGAGCAAATGGGGGGTGTCTGTTTCTGTGTGTGTCTGTATCCGCGGTCTGCAAACGTAAGCATGGCAGAACTAATGTTTTGACTTCAAACCAGGCAATAAGAAGTGGCCTGGCACACTTAACGCTGAACATACCCTCTGAGTCTTACTTAAGGATAACACTTCACTGACAATCATTACTCCTTTATAAGTCAATGAGTGACGTGAGCATTCTGCCTGTCATACTGCTGAGAGACAGCAGAAAGTACACACAGTTCAGTACAATTGATAACTTATCCAGCTTTGACACAGAGATTTCCCCAACAGCTTTTACTCAAACACACAGGACAGACAGTCAATGACGGTGATACTTGATTACTAGACAGCTGTCCCAGACTGATATGCAACTCATAAAGAGGTGCTGAGTCAGGATTTTACCAATTAACTAGGCCACTTCTTTTGGAGCAACAGCATGATATGGCATCTGCATCTGAAAAAACCTCCCTCATGCAACAGTGATTGTTTGTCTCAGGTTTGGTGGTATCAGTCCCTGGTATTTCTGATGGCTCCCCAGTTTAACAATTATATAGAATATTACATATAATAACTTGCAATTGAGTTTTTTCAGATATCGCTGTTTGTTTGGGGACTATTTTCCTAATCCTAACCTCAACCCACAACCAATGAACCTGGAATGATAACACATCCCCAAAACTCACAACACAGTACCTCAGTAACACTGAAAAACAAGTGAGACAAAAGAATTTTTAGAAACGTTATCTTACTTACTACTGACATGATTGTTAGGATGTAGTGCTCTAGGTTGCGTCCATGGTGACGCACCATTTTGGCATCCGCTGTCACCATCAGCTCGACGTAGCGAGGGTAGGAGAGGAAACGCTTGCGTCTTCGTAAGGACGTAGGGTGCACGCTGGTGGAGTTGTTATAAAGGCGTTGATCGTCTACCGTGGCTCTGAGAGAGTCCAGCTCTTCTCCCATATTCCCTCTGCCCTCAAACGCAACTGGCCTCCTGGAGCCCTCTGTTTTAAGAGAAAAATGACAAATGACGTGGAGATGAAAAGGTGTGTTGAATTTAAGCATTGGCAATAAAATGTTGATCCCACGGGTCCCAATCCCAAAGTTCCTCCACACTGGAGACCCACCACTTCACATTATGAAGGCATTTCAAGAGAGAGCATGGTACATCTGTGGTTAAGAGCCAAGGCATTTAGCTTAGCTGAATTCCAATGACATAACAGAAGCACGCTGGCAAAATACCCGCCATAAATTATTGTGTCAGTCCAGAGCTCAAGAAAACAGTTGTACCAAGGGACACGAGGTCTGTGGCCAGCTTTGAGAATATAAGAGAAGAATTCAGATCAGGTAATGTGCACTCCACTCTGAGTGCAAACCATATAAACAGAGAAAATCTGCTGACGACATTTTACTCACAGTCACAGAGGGACCGGCCTCAGTCTGCAAGGTGATATCAAGAGAAGGTAAATAAAAAGTATAAAATCTCAACACCAAGCAAATATTTAATCAAATCAAATATGTATGATGCCAGATTGGAAATGCTCCATGTACAGGCTCGAGGTGAGAATAAAAGCAACCTCTGATGAGAGAATAAAAGAAACCAGGACGTCAGCCGTAGACTGTGCATACTCAACTGGCTTTCTCTCAGCTGAACTGCACGTGTCGAGCTGGCTACGAGTGATAGATTCCTTCACCATGACAGAGTGGGGTTAAAAGAGTCAGGCAGAGGCAGAGACACAGACTGGAAAAGCATGGAGGGCTTGTTTCATTGGACGAAAGGAAGGGAAATGTCTGCAAAGGTTAAGGTCGAAGTCGATTTAATTGCACATATGTATGACAGTGCATGTCAACAGCGATGTTTTCTAAGACTGAAGACTGACAGAGTTTAGAAGAGTTTGCAGTCACGACAGGTAGGGAGAAGCAAGAGGGAGGGGGAGACAGGAGGCACCGAACAGGCTTTCTAGTCTTCAGATCACTCAAAAGAGGTTCACACAGCATAGCAAGAACAAAGTGATGGATGTTTTTTTAAGAAAAATCTATTCAACATCATCAATCAAGTTAATGACAAACACATCAAAGATTGTCTGTGTAGTCTGAATGTCAAAATGTTGCAGCCACAATGAAGAATTTATCAACATTAGATGGATTTCCACAGTCTTTATGTGTTGAAACAGGCCATTCGAGGAGCACATACATGCATAAAGGCCATTGTGCTACCCAGATTTACAGTGATGCATAACCACAGTTTCTGCCCCCTCTGAGCAGATGGATTTCGGCAGCCACCAGACAAATAGCCCCAAAAATCATCCAAATACGTAATCTGAGATGTATTACGCCATCATTATCAAAGTGCATTTTGCACCAGTGTTTGCAAACATGACAAACTGCATTACTTAATCAATGTAAAATCTTATTCATTTTCCATGATCCATGCTGTTTCAATACTAATATGAAAGATAAAAAATGGAAGTTGTCCAACTTCTTCCATATATTCTCCAGCCTTGAAGGACACATGCACACATTAAAAATCTGCTTGCATGTAAATTAAACATGAACTGACATTCGAATGAACATTATATGACTGTTAGCCTTTATGAGCCAAGCATAGTTTGGAGTCCGTCATCCTAAACACCCTCCTCAACTTTGGATAACCCGATTATAGTGAAGCCTTCTATTGTCTTCTAAACGCTCAATCTTTCCAGACAGTCAGACAGAGAGAGATTGTGTGTAACTGTTAGGTCAGAGAAAAGCAAGAGGAAGGAAAAAAAGAGAGGAAAGAAAACTCGTCGAGCACTCCGAGATTGTTCAAGCGATGCCCCCAGCGGGCACGCGAGGCGGAGCGTGACTCCCTGGCACAATGGCACACAGCTCTTGCTGCCGTGAGGCCCGGCCCCACGCTAGCGCCAACATCCAAGTCAGCGCCAAGCCCCGTCTGTGCCCGCGCACACAGGCCGGGCAGCTGGGCCAGAACAGAGCTTTGTATTTTCCAGGAAAAATCTCTCCGAAGCCAATCTCACTACACTAAACCCCTTAAACAGACTCATCACTGCAGATAGTCTGACATCAAAGGGATTATCGAAGCACAGAAGAGCATCCACAACCACAGAAATCGGTGTTAAGTCTTAGTGCAAGAGAGTGTGAGATGAAAAAAGAAAAGAGAAAACGACGAAGAGGAGGAGGTGAAAATGTGGTCTCTGTTATAATAGCCTTTGAATCAGTGCAGATTAGCAACACATAACTTTTCCCAAATCTCCTTAGGTTCAAATCCCCCTCTCACTGGGTACTGAGCTGCTACTTACACCATGAGAAGACAGGGGTGACCGCCCTGACCCGCCCAACACACACACAGAGACATGACATCACTCTGGGCATCACCTACTCATCACCATCTCTGGATTTTATATGTTGATTGAATAGATTTCTTATCAGACTAGCAAAAATGTCACAAGTCAGCGCCTATAAAACCGAGCTGCAGCGGTCCTTCAAAACGGAGAACAATAAAATGAGCGCAGCACAAGTGTAAGCATTTATAAATGTTGTAACTTGGGTGGCTCCAATATGCACATACACCAGCACACTCACTTTTCTGCTCCAACGCCTGCTTGACTTGTAAAACTGCAAATCTGCAAATCTTTTTATCATTGTGCCAAAAGGTAATCAAACACAACAAGTATTATAAACAATGTTTATCTATCCACTCAATAACATGTTTAATTGCACACCCAGTGTACACACACACACACACATTCACAAGTATTTCAGGGTTTGATGGTCCACATATGTTTACACTTAAGCATTTGTTTATACTAGTTAATCAACATTCATAAGCGTGGAAGCGTTTTGATGCTTGGATATGCATTTTTTTTCTCCCGTTCATGGACACGCAGCCCTTCCAAAAAGATCTCACTGAGATTTCACTCTACATCAAACAGTTGCTTTTTGACTCTCCTTCGGTTCATTGTCAAAATATCAATGCCAAGAGCCCAACAATGGGGAACACACATTTCACTGTCAAACTAATTAACATTCTTTTACGATGGCCCGCTGAGAGTTAAAGTGCCCTATTCCCAGGGTGCCAATTAAATGCACAGTATTGCTTACACTCAGTATAGGTAGTGCCTTGGTTCTATACGAGGTCAGACACTCTGGTTACTGCATTTTAACTGACAGTACGACTTAAGAGGAAGGGGGGGATGTTGAAATTCCTGCAGGCAGAAGCACAATTAAGTGCAATTCTGTGGCCAGACAGAGAGAAGCAAAGGCAGCTAATTGTTGCTGCTGAAGAGGGCTTTCAAAAGTGAAGTGGCATGGCTTTTGACCTCATTGGAAGACGTCAGTCTCCGTACACTTACAGTGCTCTCAGAGTTCAGTTGTTATTTTCAGTTCAGAGGAACGCTAAAGAAAGCGTGGTGGTCAGCCGAAGAATGTGTTTGGAGAAGCAGACCTCCTCTGAGGAGACAAAACACTACTTACAGACCTGGACCTCTAATGACGGGCAGGAGCCTGGTGTGTTATCTTTTGTCAGAGTGTAACTGAGAGTTTCAGATTTAAAGAAAGTTATCCTATCATACAACAGAGAAAATGAGCGATAGATGACTGAAGACATTAAAACTAAGTAGCTGTTCATATCTACCGACCGAGCTCCTGAAAGACGGCACAGTTCTTTTAACTTTGATCAATCAAAGTTTGGTTCATGGCCACAGTTTCCATAAAGTTTTATTTAAATAATTTAACTCAAGGAATCCATCTTGAGAGAGGGGGTTATGGTTTGGAGTGTAAAGTTAAGGTGAGAGGCTTTTGAAAACCACAGCATCATAAAACCAGCAATTAACATAGCATCTGACTTTGGCATCTCACGAGAACATGAGGTACAGTTAGAGTTACAGTTCATTATGACTTATTTTCTCAGTTTCAGCCATCATTCCTATAAGACTGATTGCACCAACTTCTGGAGATAGGATTGCCAAGTGAGACAAACAGACAAAGAGACATCTCACACAGCTTTTGTGAGTATGTTATCAAAGAATTTATGGACAAAACTATTATAATAAGTTGAAATCAGAATACAAGAAGAACTTGTGAATACCACAACTGGAGTTTTGAAAAAATAGTTTCGCCTTGACATAAATAAAGCAGGTCTGCAGTGATGTGTGGCTTCTCACATGATAAACAGCCTGAGCTTCAGGCGATGACACTGATGTTTCACTGGCCACCTTTCAGCAATGTCTCTCCCCAGTCTACCTCAGTGGGGAACTGTCGCTCACCTGTCACCCCCTCTCACCTCTGACTGTCACCCATGCCACCATGCAGTCAGTCACTGTCACTCAAGTTGCTCTGACCATCCCCATCAGCCCCCATTTGTTAAGAATGCCCAGACAGTAGACAGTGGCAGAAAATAGCCTCAGCTGGAATCTGTCACGGGAACTCCCGAGACAACACAACACATTGGGTTCAATAGGGCTGAGGCCTCAGGGTAGGCAGACACATGGCAGCTATTAAAGTTATGGACTGTCTGTAGCTGCCCAGCCCTGTTCAACCATGTCAGGAATATCTCCTATCTTCAAATCAGATGACAATGAGTTCAATGGACCATATTATGAGTCACCAATGATGAGGAAAAGATCAGGCCTGTAGCAAAAACTTGCACCTTAAGCAAAATGAATAAACAAGTTGGATCAAGACTTGCAGTTAATGCATGGCAAACTGGCAACACAGTTATGATTAACATTAACATTTTGGCATTCTGGAGAATTTTATGCCCATTCAAAGAACAATCAAAAGGAAAATAAACTCTTTTCTATGTATATGAATAGCAAGGCAGTGGGTAAGAAAACTACTTTAGAGAAGCAGGTGTAAGAGAAGAAAGGAGGGTGGTGGGAGTTTAGGGGAAAGGCTGGGGCCTCTGGCAAGCTCTGGAGCAAGACCGACAGGCACACGCAGCGCAGGCGAGGACTGCTCAAACACACGAAGAAAGAAGCTTATTTCTCCATTCCTTTGTGCTGCTTCCTCAGCAATTCCCAAAACTCAGAGGGATACTTCGTCCATGGGCAGGCCAGGGACACGACATGCACTCCTGACAGATGCAAACACACACTCACAAGCAAACCAAATCTATCCATGCACACAAAAGGGCCAAAAACAAACTTTTTCAAGCAACAATAGGTACTTCCTGCAAGGGGGAGGTTCAGTCTGTCCAGGGGGCATGAGGGCACAGAGCAAGCCTAAGCCTTTTGGAGCCATCTGACATTCAAAAGCTTCCACACCATCTAAAGCCAGACCCTAAAGGTGAGAGAGGTTGTCAGAGTGATCAGCGCCTGTCCATCACACCCTGGCCCGCCACCTTTCCTGACCCCTGTCAAGAGTCGGAATTAAGAGGAAAACAAAGAGCTTGATGCATGCATAGCTCCAACCGGGGCTCGGGCAAACAAGCCAGCGAGCCCAGTAACCACGCACCTCTAAGAGGGGAGGAAAATTCAAGGTCATATTCACCCGTCCAGTGAGTTACTCCAAACAAAGAGGGAAGTGAGGTCACAATCAACAAGTGCTTCCATTCACATACATGAAAGCGCAAAGGGAGAGCGGGCAGCGATTCAAGTCGGCTAGTTCAAACCCCAGGCGGGGGAGGGCATTTTTCCATGTAAATGAACCCATTGACCAAAAACCTGATGCTAGCATTTGAACTACCATGTATACACAGTGGGCACCAAGGGGGGAATCCTATACAATGACTGTGCTGAGGGTCAGGGGGCACAGATGCCTTGTGTGCCAAGTATTGCCGCATCAAAGCCTGTCACTTCGCTGTCCCAGCTGCCCTCAGTCAGCCATCAAGAAACTGGCTGAAACACTCGGGAGCCAGCACATTGGTGTTTGGGTTTACAGCTGGTAATGTTTGCTGTCAAGCTGTCTGTATTCAATTCACTGTTTCTAATTCAGACAAAATATGACACCCCACTGCTTGAGACGTGCAGCCAGCGACTGTGAGAAAGAGATACTGCGCAGCTCCCCTTCCCCTCCCTCTCTCGCTTGTCTTCACATGGATTTTAGAAAGCAAATGGAAGGGAGCGAGAGAACAATCTGCCCCTATCTGCAGCCACCCTCATCCTTGTGGCTATCTCTATCGAAGGACGACACAGGGATTCACATGCAAGCTCGGAGACAGATACCCCGTAGACTGTGTCATTAAAGGTCGGAGCAGTGTTGTGATCTCAGCCCGGTAAGCTTCTTCCTCAGAGGCTTTTAAAAGCAAGAACCAGCACAACAAGGCACTGTGTGACTTTAAAACATTAATCACCCACTCAACAGCTACCTACGCTAGAGGTATTCCAAACAGTGGTGAAGCCACCCAGGTTGGCTGACACAACTGTATTAATCTTCTTCTGTGTCAAAAAGCTTGACTCTTGAGACAAAAGATGAATACAATGCTAGTCAGGGAAACAAAATTTCATGGTCGTTTTCAGATTCTTTGATTAACTCTTAAACTTCTGATTTGCAATGTTAGTGTGTCTCACGTAAACCTTGCATTTAAGAAATGCTTCAAACTCACGTCCATTCAGCGGCAGGGGGACATAATGCCGTGGCGCTTTCTCAACAGCGCATGAACACACACGGCGAGGAAAAGCAGCTGAAGACAGGTATATAGCCATGTCATGACTGCTGAAATAACAAAGCATCATTTGCTACCAAGGCAGCACTTTAAAAGCCCTTATCATCGCACTTCTTTTCTTGACACTTCACAGGTAGCGATGGCACATGTACGAAAAAATGAAGTATGCGTACGTGTCTGAGACGACAAAAGTTCATCTTTGCTAAAGTCATGTGGAAACATTGCCTTCCTCTCCTTTCAACACATTTCTACAGAGGTGTGCAGAGACTGTACAAACTCTGGAAACTCTTACTGCCTCAGTAGATAAAGATAGCCACAGTTGTTGTTCTGTGTGTAGCACACTACGGCAGAACTGAGACTTCATATCTGAAGGAAAAGCTTATCTCACCAGAGGTATCTTTCTGGTGATACACTTTTTGTTGCCTGTATGTCTTGTTCAGCTTGTTTCATCATCTTCAAAAAGATGCTTTCACAGTGAAGAGAAATGCTTATGAAAAACAATAATCACCACAGTGAATATAGGTAAATAGGTCTTGCAAACCAGTGTCTTTAGAGAGGGAAAAAAGCTGCCTGGCTAGCTGACTGAATGCTTTGTTGGCCACTCTGCATGTGTTTGAGATAGTTGGCGTGTTTCAGAAGTACAAAGCCCCTAAAGCTTTAACCCTCTTCAAAGTCCCAAACCTGCCAAAGCCCTCAAACTCCGGCTCCCAGTTTTGATTTAAGACAAGTGAGAGGGCAATAAGATGACTGACCTGACTAAGAGTGCTTTTATAGCCCCTCAAAAAGAGATACTGGGAAAGGAATCTGCCCCCCGCTAACACTGCAGCTTCTCCAGATTGTCATTTATGTGATGAGATAAATCAAAAAGTTTTGTGTCTAAACTTGCCATGATTCAGTTGCTTTGGAGGGATAAAACTGAAGACAGCAAGGCACTAAACTGAAATAAAAAGAAGCGACCGCTTGTAAACAACAGCAGCTTTTCTGTTAACCCTTGAGTTACCAGTTTATTCTGTACAGATAACTTGCATGCAGTCTAACAACAGCCTGACAATAATTCATACCTTTATGAAGGTCTGATTATTTCTCATATATATCTGAGAGGTAAATCTAGTGCATCATAATGAAAGGTAATTTGTGGAGTAAAACCCCTTGCGCCTATAGTAATAAGTAGCAACTATGTACACAGCATATGTCTCTCTGCTACAGATCATATTTAGGCAACCATTTGAAACTCAAAAATGTAAAAAAATATATATTAACTAAAAATATATTAATATCATCATTTTTGCTGCTGTATGCGGAAAGGCATGCGTTTCAGTTTAAAGGGCACAGATCCAGGCCTTAAATCTCCAGCTAACAAGGACTTGATGGTCTTGTGTGTTCCTCAACACTTTTCTTCCTCTCTCAGCAATTAGGCTGTGGTTATGAGCACCACATCTAGACACTGATTTAGTCTGAAGGGCGACATGAGGAAAAGAAATACAGACACACAGCACAGAAATGGTGCAATGGAGAAAGGAGAAGGGGAGAGACACAGGGACAAGACCAGAGCACACAGACCTGAATGTGTGTTTGCTCAAAGGGTTTGACACATATTCAAGAGTCCAAAGCCAAGAGGAGCAAATGTCTAAATCCAAGACCAGGAGCAGCCACTACGAGTGTTTTGGAAGCAGAACAACACGCGCCAAGCCAATGTTTATATCTAGGCTGCTAGTAGCGGCGTGTACTGCACTCCTTCCCATAAAAAGACAGGACAGGCCTGTTAGTCTTGGCTCAGCATGGCCTTCAAAGAGCCCGTTTATCGCCGCATCTGGAGAGGGGGCCTATCTGATAAAGCTGAGGAGCTGCAGCCAGGGACACCTCACAATCTTAACCCAGCCACACTGGCTCTTTTAATCCTGCTGCTTGTTGTTTACCTACTGCTCTTTGATGGAGCCCTACAGGTGTCTCATCCACAGACGCATCTTTACTCTTTACTGCTATGCTGAATATAACTTCAACAAGAAGTGTATCTGGTC
>JAOXYL010000090.1:7913933-7931268 GCA_028564955.1 Terapon puta | reverse complement strand
TTTGGGGTTAAGTAGTTTAAGAATATCTTAAAAGCTAACTGGCTAAGAAATAAAAGATAACTGAACGATGACAATGGGTTTTCCTGGGACATCAGGAGTCAGGGGTCAGTCACCAAGCTTTCACCCACAAGATTCTCGAGGGAGAGTATATTCAAAAGTGCCTCAGGGTGGGGGCTGAGAGACCCTCCGGATTTCTCAGTCTCTGTTTACCACACACAGACTGAGAGAGTGAAAGGGCAAAGCATATTAAGGAGGTATTGGCCTGGCCCATCAGGTCAGTCCAAGTTCTTTAAACCGCCGCCACACACAATGGCCACCACCATGCGACAATGGGCGGGTTCAGACAACAAGCAAATCAAGCGGCCTGCACATAAAAGATTTATTGCATCGCGCAACAAAGCCCGCCCACAGAGCTCCCCACAAGCACGACTCTAAGGCCTTCCATCGTGGTGAACTCAGCTCACTCGCCCCGCTTTCTCTTGAGGGCCTCTCCACCACCCAAAGGCCTCAACCATAAAAATTCAAATGAAATTGGGTGAACTTTCAAGCAGCCTCCCAAGCAGAAAACCTCTCCAGTTCTTTTCATCACTATTGCAAACTAAAAAGTAATTATTCCTTTCCTCTGAGCTCCTGCCACGGACCTGGGATTGAGCACTCCAGCAGAACAGGAGTGAAAATATCAGGCAGCACTGGAGCACGTTTTGCTTAATTAAGTTGAGGGGTTTTCAGTAACACCCCTTAATCAAAGCTGAAATCTCTCGGGTATCCTGCAAACCAAAGACCGTGACTGAGTGTAATTTATATTTTAGGGCAGTGTTTACTGCCTGTCTGAGAAAGTGAATGCAGGTCATCAGAAGATAAATGTTTGTGGGCAAAAGTCAGACAGACAGTGGTTACAGGCAGTATAGTTAGGCAGTCTGTAGTCTGTTACCTGAGGCAGCACAGGGCTCCTTGGTGTCGTCAGTATTCGAGATGTTCTTTTTCCTCTCATGTCGGTAGACAAGATGAGGTTTGTTGTGCTCTTCGTCATATTCCTCCCCTGCAGCACTTAGAAGAGGCTCCAAGAAGTACTCGCCATGTTGCGTCGTGAAAGTTCCAATCTAGAGCAGAAAACACAGAGACGTCATTGATGGTATGAAGCATGCGCATGCATGTGTGCATACTCTACTGTATGACAGTGGGTTTCACTTACAGATTAGGGAATAGTTTCATTTAAAAAGGTGGTCTAATTGCAGTCATTCTGTGTTGCCCTTGGGCACCACTGTTCACATTACTCTCATGCTTTTGAACAAGTCTTTGACAGGTGCACATGGAAAGAACACGCTGACTCAGAAAGGTCATCGGTGAAATTGTAACCAAGAGAGTGAAGGACAATCACAATACATTTTCAGACTTATACATTTATCGACTCAAAAGCAAGTCATGATGATTCTGTAAACCATATCACACCTTCATGTGCAGGCTGTTAAGTCAGGGTGTTTATTCTGATAGGGAAAAGACATTTCCTCTCTCAACCTGGCATCAAGAGGAGTGACATCATCATACATGGACAGAGCTGCTGACAGAGGAATGCTAATATTGATTTGGCAGCTCAGTCCCTCACAAAGCTTCTTAGCTCACTCAGCCATGAGGCACAATGGTGTTTGTATGGTAATTTCATACGCACACTTAAGCAGGATATTGGACAGTGGAATGTTATCTTTAAGGCAGCATTATTCCATAACCTTCCCCACAAGTGATGGACGTTTAGCAATGGAAAACACACAACTCGGATATGGAAAACGTGTACGAACTGTATGTGTACCTTTCCTCTCCGCCTTTCAAAGGGTGAAGGATTAGTTGGCTTATACGTATGCACCCTACTTCCTCAAAAGTGCTACAGGCCTTGAGTGCTACATGTGTTCAGAGTAATGAGCTTGTGAAAACATGACACAGGATAGAAGAAAAATACATCACTAGAAAAAGACAGAAAAAAGCGGCTCAGAGTTTCTCACTGTAACCCTGCCTCTAATGCTGTCCTAAATTGCTCTTCTATATTCTGTTCTGACAAGCAAGTGTGGGGGAACCAAACTGCTTCTCCAACGCAGGAATTAATTAAAATGCAGACAGAGACAAGTTACAGTGTGAGATTCTGATGGTAGGAAATACTGAATTTTTCCATAGAGATTTAGATGGAGTGACAAGAGTGTACGTTGCACACCAAAGCGCCGTACTGAAAGTTCAGGCCGAAAGCATGCTCTAGCAAATGATTTCCTAGAGGAGTTTAAAAGTGAAATCAAAATTGTAATTCATTCATTCATTCATCCACCAGCCAAACACAGCATGTGCAGAGCAAAAAGCCTTCAAAGCACTTTATTGTGTGCCTTCATAATCGATCACTGACGGCAGCAGTGACTCAGCAGCAGAAAACTAGTAATCTCAACCATCTTTTGTACAAAAGAAAACATTCTGTTTTGAGTTTTAAAATTAATCTCTCGACCACGGAAACAGCACTTGGCAAAACGATTCACCACAAAGTTTCCTTTAGTAACTGTTCTGGATCTTTCAGTCATGTTAAAATTTCCTTCTTGTGGAGAACCCCCACAACTTCACTTAACTTCTGTTTAGTCTCAACTACAGTAATTGTGAGACACTTGTTCAATTATTCCTGTGCACAGATTTAGGTACCTTTTAATTAAATTTGAGAATGACTGTTGTAGTGATCTAAATATAATGAATGATTTATACAATGCAACAACCGGTGGGTGTTTACCTGTACCTTGTAAATCACTATCTACGGTGAGTTAACTTTAATTAGATGATTATGGTGGAGCCTTTCAAAAGTTCTCATGTGGTGTAAACGGAAGGCTGAACAGACAAATGCTCTGTTTAGTCAATGGAGGGGGCAGAGTTTCAGGGTTTCCCAGCATTAGCTCAGCAGCAAATCTGGCAAAAGTTTGGACAGACACAATGGTTGCTGTTCAGTAGTGGGTGCTGAACTGGACCTTGCAACTAAGGGACCCCTATTTGAAGCGAGGTCACGCTAATGACATGGATGGAATGACTGTTGGCACACATCTGTTTTATTAAATCCCACAAAGACTCTTTCGACCCCTGTGGGTGCTGAGTCATGCAAAAAAGGGGATGTACAGTTGCAGTCAATCTCTAAAGTTTAACAGGACATAAAGGTGTCATGGGCCTGCTCTTTGCACAGAGGTGAATGAAGATAGCCTCATTCTTCAGGACAGGCTGACTCACCACACACTTCTATTATGTGAGTGAAGTGAGAGAGCGAGCCCCTTCAGGAACTAACATTTCCCACGCTGTGAGCGATCCTTAAGTTCCACACAACCTTCATTGGCAGTTGTCTCCTCCTCACGGCATTTCTCCCCTTTTCTGCCCGTCACAGCTCACTTTGAAAAGGCCAAAAGCTCCTCAACCCTGCCCCCCCCAATTCCCCCCTGGGGATGGCTTTGAGCAACTCTGGACGAAAGGGGAACCTGCTTTTTCCAGAATGACCCCTTTGTTTTAGGGCTTAATTATTCCTTAATGACCTCATCCAAACAAAATGTGCCCGGCCATTAAGCCCCAGCGATCAGATACGGACACATTTATGACCCAACAGCCTCTGGTGCTGTCTCCATTGTCCTGTCATTCTCAATGAGTGATGATGCGGATAAGCAACAAAGATTACTTGAAAAAGGATGCAAACATGTTTGGATAAGCAAGTCATACATCAAAGATGTACAGAGGGGCAATTAAAAGCTTATTACCCTGATAATTTCAGCACACCTCAAGTCTTAAATTGCTTTACAGGCCTGGAAAGGAAACACTTTATTTGATGGTGTCTTATCTCCGAAGCTACGCTGGATGGGAGTTAATCCCAACAAAGTGACAATCCATGCTAATTTTAAATCACTACGCCAGGTCCCAACAGATGTACAATCACTGCAGGCATTGTGAACATACAAGCCCAAAAAGCCTCAAAGTGCAGCTGATACCTTTTCTATGACATGCTATCCTGGTGCTGTACACAGCGCACCTATCCAAAATAAGGATTATGTCACTGACAGGGCTGTGACGGGGAGGTGGAGTCCAAGGCTATGATCCTCCTCTGTCTGCGTTGCTGTGGCCAGCCAAACTCACCCCCACCATGCAGAGTCCAGGCCAGAATCCGGCTGGCGCGACTGAGGTCAACCCCCTGCCCCCGGACCGGTAACCTTATGTGACCCATGAAGTCACCCCCCTCAGCACTTATCAGATTCTCTCACACAGGAGTCGGCAAACAAAAGAACTTGGGCATCAGGATTCTCATGTGGCATAATGGGGCTGTAAACTCATTATTACCCAATAACTCCATCACAGCGTCCAAAAGACCAAACAGATGTGATAAAGTGCAATCAAAAAGCAAACAGCTGCTTTAGACTGATAACATCTGTTGTTTGGGGCTGTGACTACGACTGGTCTGATGATTACTGAGTGAATAAATGCCCTCTTTTAAAAACTAAAAAACTATGGAAGAAAAGACCAATCACAAGTTCCCAGAATGCCTGAGGTGGCATCTTCAAATAGCTTATTTTTTTCCGAACAGTAGTCCGAAACTCAAAGGTATTCAATTTAAAAAGATATAAAATAGAGAACAGCAGAGGTTGTAGCATTTAATCAGCTAGAACGAGCACATTTTTGGCATTTGTGATTGAAACATTTTCGTCAGATCACAAAATAAGGTCAACTTGCTAACCGCTGGCTTTTGAACATCTGTCGTTATTACACACAGTTTAGTGAAGTTTCAGAGGTGTCTTTCAGCAGCAAAGAATCGGCTGGTAAAGCAAAGACACAAAATAGTTGCACATGCAGTCGATAAAATCCTACAGAACCTCAGTGGCACCAGAGCAGGCTCAACCAAAGCTCCAGTTTGATGCTGAGCTTGATGCTTGATGATCCTCTGACCCCCACACCAGCAGCATCACCCCCTCCCCTCCAACACACACACACACACACACACATACGAACTGAGATGCATGCTCTCCTCCTGGATGACACTTAAACTGCGGGTTATGATGTATGTGTGGTTGGGGGGGTGCATGCATGGATGGAATAAGTTGGGAGAAAGAAAGCATGCAAGCAGCAGACTCAGAGTGGCAGTGAAAAGTTTCACACTCACGAGGCCGGTGCACAGGCTGAAGACTGCCGGGTGCGCGCTGTCGGCGTTGACGTGTCCGCGGAAAAAACAGTGGCGCATGTCGCCCGGGTCACGGGAGTCCGCGGCGCCGGCGCTCGGCTCCGCTCCCAAGTGTGTCACCGTGTAAGAGGGCGCGATGAAGTCCGAGTGCGCGCTCAGGTTGAGGTGGAAGCGCTCCCCGAAGGCGTCGATCCTGTAGTGGACCCGCAAGCCGGACAGGTCGTCATTGAGGCTCCTCCGTCTCCTCCGGTAGTGCAGCTTGTGGGGGAACGACTCTCCGAAGTCGTTGACGCGGAGCGGGGTGACGATCTCGTACGATGACAGCTGCTTGACGAAGCTCTCTGCAAGGGAGGGAGACAGAAAAGTTGGGAGACCCGGAGGCAGAAAAGCGCTGCAGCGAGTGCGCGCAGGCAGCCCTGCAGACAGACCTGCAGGCATCATCCCATCAAGGACACCCCCCCCCCCTCTCCCCTCTCCCTCCCCAGTTCAGAGCACACTCAGGAGTATCACTCATGAAATCAAAGCAACAGTTACCTTGTTTCGGATGCAATCGGTGCTGCAGAGTGTCCCGGACGAGTGCTGACAGATGACACATGAGTCCAACCAGCCAGATTTCAAACTGCATGGTTTCCTCCGCGGAGCGACCCCGGGCTGTGGTTCTCCAAGGCAGCAGCAGCAGCAGCAGCAGTACCCTCTGTCTCTCCCGAGCGGCTCCCCCCCACCCCTTCCACCTCTCTCCGTCTCCTTTTTTTTTTCCTTCCCCGGCTTGTCAGAAACGGGTCGTGGGATCCGCGGAGGCTCTGCGCGGCGCGACTCTCGCAAAGTGCACTGGCCTCATCGCATAGTGCCAAACACGCATCCGCTGCCCCCCACCCTCTATAATAAACGCGAACTATTTATGACACACATTCATCGTCCCCCCCCCCACCCCACCCTTTTGCCGAGCCGCGGCTGACACACACACTAAAAAAAAAAAAAAATCTGCTTGCTGATGTAAACTGCGGTCTGTACTGAGAGGAGGGATCGGTGCCAAGTGCGCCTTCCCTTAGCCATCCCTTGAACACCCCCGTGCACCCTAAGAGCTCACCGACCGCGAAGCAACGCCCCCGCGGGCTCCCGGGCCAATGGAGAGTGCGCCTCGACCACCGAGCGTGGGGCAGGCTGGAGAGCTGCAGAGTTGTGGAGTCTGGATGGCAAAAAATAAATAAATAAATAAATAAATCAATGAATAAATGAATGAACAAAAAAAAACACACCAGTCGTGAAGTGAAAATAACCACAGAATTAATCTTATAGCTTTTGGGATTATTGCCTAAACAAAACAAAAGTGCATATGTGGGCACATACATCTCTGAGGAAACCATCCAAGGAACTGATACTGTAGCTGTGCAATGATGAATTATTGTATTTTAAACTCTAATAACAACAATGCTTTATCAGGGAAGATGCTTGCGATGCGTCTTAGGTGGATAATGATGAGTTCATGCTTCGCTCCGAGGACTGAGGCGGGCCTTGCGTGATATATTGGCCAGGCCGGTGTATATTGGCCGATATCGGCCTCTCACTGATGCCTTAATGTCTGCAAAGGTTGAATGGAAAGTGCGGCACAGACACGTCTAAGGTCATTTAGAAAGATGGTCTTCACTATAGAGTTTGTCCACCAGAGAGCACTGACAAGCGGAGTTGGGTGCTAATTCAGTGACACATCATGATAATGTAAAGGTTGTCTTCAGTAGCATTATGTTGGGAAACTCATTTGAATTTCAGTGATCAGATACATGCATGAATCACATTTTTTGGTTGTTTGCAGTCATACCGGGCGTTGATGTCATGTTTGTGTCTTCGGTCAGTGGACAGACTGGTTGATGCGTGCTAGCTTGGGTGCAGGGGGCAGAGGTGTGAGGAGGCTGTTCTCCTAGTTATAAATGCATCTCCTTGTATGTCCAGTGATGTTATATTTTTATGTTGTGTTTTCGTTGTTTTTTTAGCTAGCTTGCAATTGTCAACTGCCTTATTCAGTCAAAGAGTAAAAGATGTTTTGTAAGCAAAATTCCCCCTTGGTCACATAGGTTGATTTTAGCTTTTTTATTTTATCACAGTCGGCTTTTGTTGGAACTGCCAGAGAAGTGTTTATTAAAGGAGATGATTGTTTTGTCCATGGGCAGAATCATGAACAGAAATGTGTCGAGCTCAGTGGGTGGAGACACAAACACCTTTCAGAAGAGAGTATGAGTCAGGTCACTGTGCTGTTGTAGGTACTGTTTGTGCAAAAGTCATCAAGAAGTGACGAATCAACACCAAATGTAATAAGCTTCATAAGAAAAAGATTTATTGGAGGGTGGATGCTTTGAATTTCACAGAGGTCAACCTAATAAACTTCAAACTTTGTGTCAAACAGCCTCTTCGGTCTCCAGCGGTGTAATATTCCCATTATGGCTGCACCGGTAATGATTTAAACAGTATGATAATTGTACTTTTTGCACATTTTGTTGTAGCATCTCCATGGAAGTTCTGTGATTTTTGGGCTGAATTTAATGTTTAAATTTGAGTTTCTATCGTGTGCACGGATCAGAGCAAATTATTTTGGATAGACTAGATGTAGTATACGGATATAACTCGTGGGAAAATATTATGCAATCAGAGGACAAAATGATTAACACAGAGGACATTATGAGCCATTCTTCACTGTCATCCATTGGAGGAAGTAGACTTCCTTGGCCATGATGTGGTCAGCTTCTCGTTAATCATTTGGGCACGTAAAGTCCTACACAAAGTTGATGGACGTGTGAAAGGAGTCTTGTTTTTCACGTCCTTTGAAGACTAATGTCACAGCATTGTGAGTAATTAGACTCGGTTGGCTCACCGGAAACACTTTTGGATCCTGTAAGCTCTTTCTTTGACACAAAACATCTAGTCTCTAAGTCATGGCTATTACTTTTTTAAAAGTCTCCCTCTTGCTCATCTCTCTCTCTCTCTCTCTCTCTCTCTCTCTCTCTCTCTGAGCTCAATGGACACATTTTGTAAGTGTGGTCAGTGGTAGACCAAACACTGGTTTTCTACACTAACATTTTATTGTTTTTGCTGAATATCAGATATGGCCCTGTCATTGGTCATGGCCCATTTCAAACAGGCTAGAGTACACAGCTATGATATATGAGACACACTAAAACCCATTTATATTTTGCACACCATTTTATCACATGTTAAGTATCGCGTAGAGAGATTAGTGCACCTCAGGATTTCCTTCTCAGATTGAATTCTGTTTTTTTTCCTCTTTTTTATCTACGTGTGTAAACATCTGCTTGATGAAGTGAGATTGCACTGAAACAAAAATGAGGGGAGGGGGGTGAAAAGCACATCTGGAAACAGTTCAAACTTGCCAATAAAACAACAGGATTCACACATGCCACTTTGTTAGAGTCGAAACGCTTTCGGAGAAGAATGAATGGGTAGAGTTCATTCAAATGCACTGTGGGGCTCACTGTTCAAGTCAGGCAGGCTAAGCTGCATCTGGATTTCAGAGCTCCTGAGATGAAGTTATTGTTATTTTGAGCAAAATCTCTCCACTGTAACTCCTCTGATGCCTCCCTGATGTGTTATTCATTCAGTCCCCGAGCCTCCTGTGAGGCTATTCATTCCACTAAACCACTGTCACTGTTCTTTCATCATCGAGAGCCAAGTGAGAATGTGCAAAAAGAATTGAATTTGACAAACAGAAGCCAGTCGTGACAAAAAAGCAAATTTATGTGTAGCTCATACTACACATAAATTGTGTACAACTACTGATCAACTAGTGGTCTAAGAATGTTTATGGCAACTTTTGATAAATAGCTGTCAGTCCTAAAACTGACTATACTCTTAAAGTTTGATGAAACCTCTGGTAATATTTCCAAAATATCATAATTCATTGTAGGGCCATCAAAACTCCCATTTTTAAAAACAGTGGTTTCAAAGCTATGTTTTACCTTTTTATGAAAAAGTGGTTGAGGCCAAATGACTCTGAGAAACTTGTGCAAAATGTTTAAGGTAAATTAAGGCCCAGATGTGCTGCTTTCTCAAACTTTAACATCCACTGCAGGAAGGTTACCTGTGCTGTGTGGCACACAGGTGCCAAGGCCTCCAGCTATCACTTTAACTTCACTTCACCCACCAAGCCACTAACAAGCTCTTATCACCGACGGCGCATTTTAAGGTTGTCCATATGACTGTGCTGAATAGCTTGTTTAGGGTTGGTGTAGCTACCCACATACTCATTAATCCTCCACAGATGCCACACTTAATGGATGAATCATCCCCAATTTCTACCAGATGTACAGATTCAGGTCTCTGCGCATGAGCCAGTTTCTGCCTCAGGCCTCTGTGTATCGTGGAATCCTCAAATTTAGAGTGTGTTCCCACAGCAAGCCCAGTCTGTCTGTTCATAAGGATTAATGGTGGTAGAGTGCACTAATAGTCATCAGTCCCCATTAAGCCAGTGACACTTCCACTTCCTCTTGTATGTCAAAATCCAGCAGGAAGTTGTGCCCCTTGGCCCTTTATTGTGCACATACTGAGGCCACTTCTTCACAGATCAAATGACAGTGTCTTGATAACAAAGTGTTTGCTGAGTGCTGTTGTTTTTGCACATGTTAACTGCTTCATTGCTTCAACTTTCCTTGCTTGGACACACAGTTGGCCCTGGCAAAGGGGAGGCTGAGGTTTTGTGAAAGGAGGCCTAATGATTGAGGACTTGGCTCTTTCACAGTGTTACATAGTATAACATCTTATAACAGTAATTAACACATCAGCACAATGAGATTGTAAGAGGCATTGAGGTGTTGATACCAGCCCTTTTCTTCCATGTTAAATTAGTATCCTGACTTTATATGTTATAGCAATATAACGTATATACAGCAACAGTATATCGCTTTATCTGAATTCATTTTATCTGCATGTACATGTTGTTTGAGTTGTATTTGAAAAACACTCAGTGTAGAGGACTGAGTACCCAGGGGCTTGTCTCCTTATAGGAGGAATGAATTGTGGTGAAGGACCTCTAAAAATCATGTATAAAGTAAGGTGCATTTGATTTTATGGCTTTTCATATTTTTGATGCTGACCTCAAAGCATTTCATGATATTATCCTTCATTAATATTTGCATGATAATGTAGTTCATTTATTTGGTAGTTTGCTTCTTTTTCTATTTTCTAAACCTTTACAATAAAGCTTTGACATTTTTTCTTTCTGTACTTGATACTGATCGATGGAGCGAGAGCAATGCAATGGCGTCTGCCCATTTTTGCTTCCAATTATGTTAAAAGCCATTTATGCATATGAACAGAGCCAAAACAAAACATAAAATCATTGCCTTAAGATATCATATTACACTGAATCAACATCAGTAAATCAGTACCAGAGATTCCTGCCAAATATGTTTGGAGCTCTCCAAGAATCAGTGTGCAAAGAGCCGCTCAGTTATTCCTACTGTACTCTCTAACTCGAGGCAACAGTGGAAGCTCGTCCACTGACATGTCAGGTGATTCATCATCCAAGTTTCCCCCCCTCCTCCTCTCCTCCACCTGCCCCCTTCTGCCTCGCCTCAAGTTTGAGCAAAGCGCAGACCTGTGAGCTCAAACAGCTCCAGAGTCACTCTCCCTCTCATGGTTCACTGGGTATGAACTCCCCAGTCATAACAGTGATCTATACCTCCTGATGCACTCCAGGGCCTCGCCTTCACCAGCCTCTCCTCGCAGTGTTGCAACCTTTGCTTGACGCACATTTGCACGTGTAAAAGGTCTCCTGTGCAGAGATTCCAACACGATCACAGAGAGGGTAACCCAAAACTGCAATACATCACAGCACATTGTCGTAGTCGTGTTTGACAATGAGTTCATCGTGACAATCCACAGAGCTTTGGGGAACGCGCAGTGGCATTACGTTGCAGGTGGTGTGCTGCAACAAGACCAATACATGCGGTGAACTCTGCTTGGTGCTGCTCTGCACAGTGCAACGAGGATAAATGGAAAAAAGTCAGGTTACTGTGTCACCGAAGGAGTTACGGAGTTACCATAACACACTGGCCACACCTCCCTTTTCTATGCTATCTCTGCTCCCACCCTCCCCCTTCCCTGACCGTTCAGGTGGTTCTCATGGTGCAGTGATCAAGGAGCTCGGCCACCTGAGACTTGTGTTGGCTTGCACTGCAGATTAAGCCCACCACCCCCTAAAGAGGCTTCCGCCCCCCATTGCCGCAACGAAGCCTCATAAGCCGCTGAATTCCTAGTGCCCTTTAAACACAGTGGTCTGTCAACCTCTTTCCTGCTCCCATTGAGTGAGGCATTGTCTGTCTTAGCCCTGCAGACATCTGTAAAACAATGTCAAAGCAGCGCTCTCTCACCACTCTCCTGAGTACTGTCTCATTGATGAATCATCGTATCGCTGCAAAGTAACAAAAAAAAAAAAAATGACACAAAAAGATCCCCACTTGTTGAAAGAAACAAAACAACGAGGCTTTTAATTTTATAGTGTGGTGACTGTAGTGCAGACTGTTGTGTCAATAGATGACGAGGTCTCGCAGCTTTCACAAATACACATCTTGTATTTTGACATCCTCTTCTCGAGGTACGGTCAGTGTTTATTACCACATTGTTACTGTCACCACACCACAAGCAAAAGCACTCTGAGTGACCTGAGTAGGAGAACTTGCACAAGACAATCATTAGTTGCACTACAGAGCACAAAAGTTTGTGTACTTACCAAAGAACAACGGTGGAGCAAACTGTGGAGTAAATGCTAATCAAAGCATCACTAAGTTCCTAAATTACTCTTAACTGGACTGAATGGTAGATAATTTTAAATTATACAATAAATACTTTTCTAATTAAACTATACAATAGTTAGATCCTAGACATATGTAATTGTACATACTTGTCACATACTTGTCTTTGTGAGATATTTTTGGATGATTTTGAATCAAATGCCTGAAAGAATCTAAGAATTAAATAATTGTATCATTCCATAGTAAGTAAAACTACATTTTATGTATTTTTTAAATGATGTATTGCTATCCCAAAACTAAAACAGCACTTTTTTGTTTGACATATTAAGGCCATATTTAAATGTTATGTGCAAACAAATGATTGTCCATTTACATATCAAGACACGAGTTTGTATCTTTGTATATTTCAGGTTAACTCATGAATGAAAGTCCCATATTCATGCTTCTTTAGCTTTGCTTTAGTCACCACTAGCTTCTCAGAAATACATCTCGATCATTTGCTCATGTTGCTTTGCTATGTTGACCAGGGAGTTGATAACTTTATCAGTGTACTGAATGTACAATTCCAACCGCCTCCAGAAAAAGACACAGACCGTGTCTGATCTGACACCTCTATCGACGTTCATTTGCTTTTTCATTGGGAATGTCTTATTTAAAAATTATCAGTATGTAGATTCAGGTTACTTGAAATAAATGGCTTACTGTTTTATCAACACAGTGTCAGTGTCAAAGTTGCCTCTCAAGTAACTTTTCATCACTTACTGTGCAGTTCCTCAGGAAATACTTATACCATATTTTTCAGACCACTGGATTATAAGGTGCAACATCAATGAACGGGCCTATTTTCATATATTTTCATACATAAAGCACACCAGATTATAAGGCGCATTTGAAGACGCTCCCTCGCAGACCACAGAGGTGTTAAACAGCCTCCTTTTTCTCCTTTCTTTGTCTTTTTCCAGCCCAGATTTGTACCACTTGTGAGTTCTGTCAGTCAATAAATAGATTTAAGCTTGGAAGCAACAGCCTGATTCCAAATATTCTCCGTTACAAACTATCTCATATGTAGTTTGTGACTTCTGCACAGAACCTCTCAAGGGTCAAACACTTATTTGGCTGTGCTTTCCATACCAGGAACTGTATACATATCCATTGCTAATAGGGATCGTAGGGATACGGAGGTGAGAGGGCACATACAGTGCCTTCATCTGTATGTGCATGTGTTGGGGTGAGGGGAGAGACGGGTTTGAAGAGGAGACGTCTGGAGTCATAAAAAACAAATTTAATGCATCACATGATAATATCTATTGCTCTAAAATGGGGAAACAAATAATGCGTTCAAATGAAGTGAGATCATGTTTAATGCCAAAATTGACTTTTAAAAGGTCAGCAGGAGGTGAGTCATGAACTGTAATAAGACATCACCCCCCATAAACATTATGCAGAGTGGAAGATGATCTAAACAGAAGCTATGCAAGTGCTTCACCCCAAAGATGTACCCACCGTGCCTCCACTCACGACAGGACGCCTGCTACGAAACTCACGTGACTGTCTCAGAGCGATTAGGTTTCACGGAGAAATGTATTCCCTTTCTGCAGTTGTCTGCAGGCGATCCCTGCAGCCAACCCCATGATAGAAATAGGGGGCGCTGATTTCCTATGACGTTTTTGTCACATTCTTCACCAGCAAGTGCTGATTTTTTTAACTTAAAAAATAGATCTTCTTCAGCAGCTGGAAACAGGGTAGAAAATCAGCATGAAAACCCTCTCTTAATAAAGAGACAGAGGAATCGAAATCAGCTTTATTGGCCGAGAATGTGCACACATGGAAGGTATGAATTCAATATTCGTACAGCTAAAAACAAGGCCAACAAAGCTGAACAAAGAAACATCCAGCTTTTAAATGGATGTAGGTTGGTAAGTTGGTAGGTAAATATATGTAAAAGGCAACAATGAACAGCAACATACACTGTCTATATACAAGTTGAACTGTTTCTGTAAATTGTAAATAGGAATGCTATAGTAAAAGTGCGCAGAGTACAAAGAGTACAGACATAAATAGTGGATGATTAACTGTATAGGTCACTTTCTATGTATCAAGTAGGTGCATATGTACAGTAAATGCATGTCTTTATGTCTTTATGTAATCTACATACAGAGCTTAGATTTATAATTAATAAGGATGATGATGACAGATCGCTTCACTTTGCTTGATCCAGTTGGCAACAAATCCCAGGACTTCCTATGTGACAGACATTTGTATTCCACCTGATACGTTTCCATGCAGTGACTGAATTCCACTCAGCTCACCAGCGCTGATTATGTTTTACTCGGACTGTGACCAGAAGGCAAACCACTGACCATTTCACTTTGCAGGGCTTTGCGTTTTCTCGTGTCACATAGTGGACTAATCCGGCAGTGATAAGTGGCACAGGCACCGCCGGAGACAGCTGCATAGTATTTGGGATATTAACAGCTGTGAACTTTAAGCAGGCAGTGACTCATGAGATTTGATGACAGTCCAGTAGGGGGTCCTTGGATCTTTCTTCTGGTCCACTTATAGTATACACACAACATCGTGGAGACAGAGCAACGATGTGAAGTCATAGGGAAAGATGGGTGTGATATGAGCTCACTCTTTCTGTTTGCCCTATAAATGTTGTAACTGGCCAGTGTCAGGCATTATTACATTACTTAATAATGCATTACATATGTGATTTTTGTAGATGTGTGACGCTTTTGTAAGAGTACTGTAGGGGATTACAATTTGAGATTTATTAAAAATAGTACAGCTACAAATCAGAAAAGCACTTCAGTATTTTTGGGAGGAGTTTTATTAATTATTTTGTCCCTATACGTTCAGCAGACATATAGGGACTTAACTTGAGGCAGGACCAGAAATGTGAGGAGGCTCTTGGTGTCCAATAAAGGAGAGGAAATGTTTGTCTGATAACTCTTACTTACACGCTGTATCTTTCTTAACCTTCCATTCAGGAACAAACTTGTTCTGCTCAGAGCTGATGGGTGTGTTCAACTTTTTAAAAAAAATATTTCTACACACTGAATGCAGCATTCTAGTCATCAATTGTTTTTATTCATTCCCACACAATATGAAATTGTACGGATACTCTTACTCTTACAGAAATTACAAAAAATATTTTATAAGCAACCTACCTTTGACAATAATACATAGAAATTTGATATTTAATGTGCTGGACTATGCAGGTAAAGTTTTTCATTAACCCCAAACAAAAGTCGAGACTCAGAGCTATAGCTTCACCATCTATCTTACTTTACCTTGTTTGTTTTCTATGTAAGCTGCTGAAATGTAAAAATATGTGTAACAATGTTTTACTGAACAACAGAATAGTATCTGTTTGCCCAGTACTTTTGTGCAGTCACTCTGCAGCCATAGATGGCAAAGAAATTCACAACACAACTTGGCCTTCAACAACTAATTGATTAATTCTGTGCATTACTGTTTGTATACGAATCCAATGAGATACAACATGATGTTAATTAGTGAGTGTCGGAGGTGCTGGCAAGTGGATGTTTTAACTTTGAAGGGTGCAAAGAAAGTTTCCTCATGCCGCTAGTGTTTGTATTGTGTCGCCTCCCTGCTCTGAACATGACTCACAGACACAGGAATGGTAAAGACGGCGAATACAGTAAATGTGTTTCCCAAAATGTAGCTCTCCCTTCTTGTCCTTTCTCTCTGTGTCTCTTCCACATGTAGACATTTACAAACATGAGACTTCCCTCTCTCAACCCACCACCCCAAATCTCTCATTTCAATCAGTTTGCACAGGTCAGGGTTAACAGGTGATGTTTAGATACCCCAAAGATCAGTGGGAAATGGCTTTACTGCATTCACTTCGGATTGACGGCCTCATCCATTCTTTTTATATACACACACACAAAAAAACAACACACATATCATCTCCCACAATGGGGTCATTAATGGCCCAGCTTTGCATTTATATAATACAATCATATGAATTAATAATTGACCTATGAGTTTCATTTGTTTGAAAATAAAAAGTGAAATTACAAGATAAAGTAGCAAATCCCAGCAGGCTGCAGGGGAGACAACAGCTGCACTATTTGCGACCAGAAACCAAATATAACAGTGTGGTCACATGGGATGGAATAAGATAACACCACCCAATGACGGTTTGGCATGAGGGCTCTCCACTGCCGTCATGGATGCCCAGAAGACGAAGTAAAAATCTGCGATAGCTCTCTGGGTAACATGATCACAAAACTCCATTCCTGCACTGGAGTACATATAAACTAGTTTAGGCCAGTTTACTGGACTCAGATTGACTGCTAGTCCTACACTGGAGCTGAATTTGAAATGGTGACCCTCCATTCAAAATTCAGTTCTCTCTGGGTGTGGTTTCCCTCTATGTGATTGTTTCATTTGAAAACGTAATACTTCTCTTCTCCTTAAACTCTAACATCTATTAAGCAATTGAAAGATCATCCAAAAAGAGGATGTTTGCAAAGGAAGTAAGCAGTTGTAGGCTGACGTACATTTTTTTAACATTTAGAACAGAAATAAACGTAAGTACACAACTAACACAATTCAATGACTCATTTTTGTTACACCCATTAATACGTGCGAGGTAAGAAGAATCTCAAGAATCTCACAAGAATCTCTCCTGTTTTGCTATATCTGCTTTCATTAGTTTTATTTTTTTATTTTGTTTTAACTTCTCTAAAGATGAAGGGAAACTTTAGAATGGTTTTGTGTGTGTGCAACAGATTCTTGAAGTCCTGAAGGTTTTACTTTTCACTTAGATGCATTAACTTTTTAATTTTGTAAAGGCGGTTGGAGTTTCACTCAGTTCCTGTTTCACAGCTGTAAGAAGGGCTCGCTCTACGTCTATGGATAACTTGATTGGTATTACATTAAATTCGATATGTTTTTTAGTTCAACTTTTTGTCTAATTTGAAATTATTTTAGCACTGGACAGAAAAAGTGAAAAATTGTCAGTGTTTTCACCACAGTTTCTGCAACAGTCATTTGTCATTTCTTTAGATATCTTTTTATTTTTTGTCTTTGCGTAACAGTAAATGAAGCCCCAAACCAAAAAGGAAGAGTGTTTACCACTTCCTCGTGCACCATTCAAAAATAAAAGAAAACTAAACTAAACTGCACAGACCTTGTGACTCAAACTTCAGTCTGATGGAAACAAAAGGGAAGTTATCTAACTGTGAAAAAGTATCTAATACGTGAGGCTGATGACAGTCACCAGACAGAAGCAGCAGCAACGGGCCTAGGGGTGAGTTCTTAAACCGTTAACCCTGGTAGACTTTATTTAATAGTTATATTGCATATGTATATGTATATATATATATATATATATATATATATATATATATATATATATATATATATATATATATATATA
>JAOXYL010000090.1:7833709-7844961 GCA_028564955.1 Terapon puta | reverse complement strand
GGGCAGTCAATAATTCCAAAGTAGTCTTAATTAAATGTGTGTGAATGTACACTATAGGCCAAATGTTTGTAAGATCAAACCACCATTTGAAGAACACCTTCCTCTTATTTTTTTTGTCTCGGTAACATCAGTATATACCTAAAGGGTTAGGGTTAGTCACATCAATGAAAGCAAAGTCTGATCATGCAGAAACTTGAAGTTACCTCCAAATGTACAGCCTGTTTTGGTCTTGTTTCCAAACTTTTGGCCCGTAGTGTACTTAGCCACCAAAGCTGAGCTAGCTGCTGCACGGTCCCTCTAAACCACAGGTTGGTTCAACCACACTGCCTCGCTTTTCTAGTTCAACACGTGGAGTAATGAAAGTAAAGTGACAAGTGAAGTCGTGGATCCCTGTAGCTGATAAAAAAAGTGCCATTGCTGTTAAAGATAAAATATGAAATTACAGATTTTTGGCAATTGCAGCTCAAGGACCAACTGCTTTCTTTCGAGAGCTTTTAACCGATGTTTTGGGGAGGCTGATTGAGCTCTTGCAGACTGTGTGACACTAAAAAGCAGGTTTGGTCTCTTTGGAGAATTTTTTTTAGATATTTTGTGGACCAGAAGTCAAATCAGTTTATCGAGAAAATAACAGGCAGATGATTCTGTACTCAGGGAAATCATCAGTTGCAGCCATACACAAATACTTGCGTTGAAATGAATTGATTTGTCAGTTTTGTCATAAATGATATTTGGGACGGCACAAAAGCACCATGCCAGACGCTGTCAGAAGCACTTTTACTATGAAGACTTGATATAGAAACCTGTTGAAGTTCTTAAATGGCACTAAGTGTCTTCATTTTAGATTAATTGATCTATTTTTTGCTTTCCTCACTTACACACACCCACACCTTTCCATTTCCAAAGCATATCTCCTGCTGTCTTTCACACTCCCACACATGCACATTACGTTCGTATCTCAAAAATGACTCATTACGAATTGAACGGGTGTTTAGTTAGTGTAAAGCTTTCCCCTGAAGTCATTTTCTCTTCTCTTCGACACAGACTGACAGCTACAGTATATGAACCAGCAAAGTCATTTCCTCTCTGATTATATTATTCTGCTGTTTCCTGGGATAAGGGAAAGAGTATCAGTGGCGGCTATAGCCCTCCAACTATGTCACTGTCACGTAAAGAGAAACAGCCATAGCTGTAAATAATAAACTTCACAACCTTGACGGCAGTGTGTGTGTCCACTGGGAATATATAATAGGTGTATGCATGTATGTATGCATAGATGGAAAGTGGGAAGGGGTATTTTGGCAGGAAGGATGGATTGTCCATGTACTGTATATGTGCTTGTTTGTGTGTTGCACTACGCATTAACATTTATCTTTCCCACACAGCTCTTCTTTATGTTTCAACAACAATTAATATCCAGTAAAGAAAAACATATATATATATATATATATATATATATATATATATATGTACATATATACGTTTTCATGTCCTAATCATAACAAAATCATTTGGTCCATCGGTAGCATGTAACACAAACATAGCAACTGGTACATTAAAACATGAAAGAGCTATTTGTCGCTGCTCTGTTTTTAGATGAGTCAGATCAGAAAACTTTTCTTTGCATGGGTTTAAAGATGATGTATTTTATCATAACATTTTATGGACTTGTTCGGCATACTAGTGTTCATGTGTACTGACTTAGTCTAAAGGTACAGACAGACCTGTTTTTGGACCCGTGTCCTAATAGAAAGCAGACGGGGGGAATGGAGGACCTTATCCAGCGCTGTCCAGGATGTGGCCCGATGTGGTATTCACTCCCGAGCCAGGGGAATGATAAGGATTAAAGGGCTCCAATCTCCAGCTAGTTTAATACAATGCGTGTGCTGATTCTGTGCCGAGTGATGAATTGAGATTCAGGCTTTAAGTTGCCTTGGGAGACGGTATAGTGATAGTGAAGAGAGCGCGTATTGACAGCTTTATGTTCCCTGGTAACTACTGCTGCTCAGCGTTCTATACTGTAAATACGACATTAGGTACTGTAGTGCACAGGGAGGAGACAGGCAATGCATTTCAATGGGGAGCCAGCCAAGGTCGCAATTTAATGTTCTGAATGAGTCAAGCCTTTACAGGGCAGGAGAGGTCACTCAGTTACCACAGTCACTAAATCACTGGCGGTCTGACAGAGAAAACAAGTTTATAAAAACCTAGCATGAGGGCATACACATCCAAGTGGACAGTGAAAAAATTAATGGGAATCAGCGTATGTGATGACTCAGAGTAGTGAAAGCTCAGTGTGCTGTTTTATAACCTTAAGTATCAGGGCTCCTGTGAGGCCTTTTAAAATCCTTGAGTTGGGACTTTGATAAAAATGAAATTAAACTGTAAACTTTTTTTCCTTTAAATTGATGAATATATGAAGTTGGAGAAAGTACTTGGGTTTATAGAAAAGCATGACATTGCAAAAGTGTTTCTGGCACTATGCTGCAGTGTGGTGTTGTTGATTAAAGGGGCTTTTATAATTTTAGATGTATTAAAAGTTCTTTACAGGACCACTCCGTTACTAAGAGTCCTTTCATGGTGCAGCTACGCAGTTTCACCAGCAGTAACACAGCAGTACCACAGCAGCAGTAGGCATTTAAAGGAGTAATCTGCAGCATTTTCATATTATTATTATTATTAGGACTCAGGGACTATGGCTGAAATCATTTTAATATTTTCACAATGGTGATGTCATTATACTGTTTGTACAAAACCATTTATAAATTCAGTGCAATCATGATACAACCATACGTATAATGCTGAAATTATTAGATAATATAATGGACTGATCAAGTAACAGAAAATGGAAATGATTGGTAACAACTGTTTAAGCTTTAACAAACGACCAAGCATTTTCTAGTTTCAATAAATTGATAATTATTTTGATAATCTGAGTCTTTTTTTCCTACGTTTTAAGCAGAAATACAAAAGATTTGTTTGTTCAGTCCTCGAAAATGTGTCTGTCGAAAGTGTGTGTGTGTTAATAAATAGATTATGTTAGACTGTTGGACAAAACATGCAATTTCAATGTAGTGCCTTCTGGGATGGTATGATGAGCATTTGTCTCTAATTTATACAGTTTATGAACAAATCAAGAAACACTGGGTCAATAATGAAAATAAGCCCCAGAATTCAATATCCAAAGATTGGACAAAGTGATTTTTAAGACTTCTCTCTGGGTTTTTTTTGGATTGTTTTACCAGTTTCTGATTTATCAGTCAAATTGATCAATACTGAAAATAAATCTATACATAATCATACATCAGAACTGAAAAAGAATTGCTGTGAATTGAGAGGGAAGAATTATGATATGACCATTAGCAGTGATGGCTGAACAGACAAAGAAAAGGTGGGTTCCATCAGAAGATTTATGAAAATAAAATACAATTAGTGGGACGATCATATCAGCGATTACAGTTTTTACGGGGACAAACTCAAAATCATCACTGAAGATGTCACCAAAATAAAAAAAGTAATGCTCCTGGAGATGACCACATAAATGCAAAACATAATAAACAGATAAAGCAGCCTTTTTTGATGGTTAATGTCACACAGGAGTGACGTTCAAACTCATAACTCTATAACTTTGTACCCTCTGTAGCGCAAAATTGTAATTTCTTGCGTGTGATGGAACAAGACTTTGAAAGGCATTGAAATGTCCTTGAATATTATGTCTGAACAAGTGTGGGGAAACCTGATAACATTCCACAGAGGGTCGAAGCTGGCTGAGCCGGCCGTGCTGGCACTGACACTGCCACTGGCTCTGCGATTAAGCCACGGGAGCCATTTTGGAGCTGATTATTCATGGTGCTACTGTACTGATGTTCCACTACACTGAATTCTCTCATTAGGTCATCCGGCTCTAAAGGCCATTAAATTTTCAGTCAGCATGAATAAGTCAGAGAGTTCTGCCTCTGATCATGCAGTGCAAAGAGTCCCCAAACTCATCATAGGTGCTCTGCAAAAAAAAAAAAAAAAAAAAAAAAAAAAACCTCTCCTTCAGCACAGGGGTAACATTTGCTCAATTAAATCTGTGAGAAGGGCAGGGGTTGGCGGCGGGGTAGTTTTTTTAGATTTAAAGCCTAGCATGTGGTGCCAGACAGCATTTCCAGAAGTATCGATTAGAATTTCGCTGCGGGTAAATGACTCCCAATGGGATCTCCTTGGTAACTGGAGCGGTGCCAAGCCACTGAATGTCTAACTGACTTAATGCAGATATAAATCGCCATTCCAATCAAGGCTGTTTTATTTGCGGGCTCGAGTGAGGCCATACGTCACCTGCGGTACTGCACGTTTTCGTCAATAAAATCCTGTCAAATCCGTTAAATGCATGCTGCATTGATGACATATGATTTATAATGTTTCCTTCCAGGGAAGGGTATTTCTCGCACAATTGCAGTAAACAGGTAGTTGAGAACGCTTGGCATTTTAGGTCACCGGCTTGCCACAATTAATCATCGTTGTGCTGTATCGCCAAGTGGTTGTTATGCTTTTCATATCTGGACTCCTACATAATGTGAAACGGCATGAGCAATTAACATTAATTAAATATTAACACCTATTAAAGCTGCTTGAGGCTTAAAAGGATTTTTTTTTTCCTCCACTGCTTCTCAACACGTTGTTTAGACTGCTCTGACAATGCCTTATTTATACAGAAAGCCAACTCTTTATGCAATTACTTAAAAGACTAAATGTGAAAATGACCGATCAAGGAGCAATATAAGTGTGTATGTATATATATATATATGTGTGTGTGTGTGTGTATATATATGTGTATGTAGGAAATGAACTATACACCAGCGAGGTTGTAGGCCAGATTTTCCAGAGCCCTCAGCGCAATAGAAAACATTTTTATTGGTGTTTGCTGGCGGCCAGAAAATGACCGGGGAAAACAAAGACGAATGGAGCCATTGACTTCAAATACGACCCTTTGAAAGCCACAGTCAGAGTCCTATCCATCGCCATCTATTATATTCATGAGTGTGACCTGTGGGGGGTGGGAGAGGGCCCGAGGAGGAGGAGGGGGGAGGAGGTGACGGGCGCCCACCTGCTCCACTCAGCCTCCAAGACACTGGCTGCCAGGAGATCAAACAGGCCTCCGAGCTCCCCCTCTGTTCTCCTCCTCTCTCCCCGGCACAAGTCCCATATAGGAGGCGACTGACCCACTTTTCCTCCCTCCCTGTGCTATTACCTGGAGAAAATGGTGATGGGGTGTGTGTGTGTGTGTGTGTGTGTGTGTGTGTGTGTCAGGTGGCTTGGGTTCTGCGGAGCTGAACAAAAGCTTCTCATCTTCGCTTACTGTACAGAGATGAAGGCGTAACTAGGACTCCAAAGAAAGCGTGTCATTTCTTATCAGATACTATTCCATGTGAGATTGTTTCTCTAATGGCGTGTCACGGCCTAGTGTGCGTTTTTTTTTTTCTTCTTTTGCTTCTGTGCCGCCGCACTCGATGTTAAGTGAGCTCACTCAGACGCAGCACATTAACAGGAGGGATCTCATCGGGACGGGCGGTGTTGATTTGAAATCAGCCAGACACGAGACAAATTTGCCAAACAAATGGATAATTTGCCAAACACCACAGGACCAAATGAAAGCGGTGATGCTGCATAAATTCCATCGCGCTGGTGTAAATTGTTTACAATCCGCGGGGCTTTATGGAAGGTAGAGCCTTCACTCATTGTTTTCGCTGGATTAGATTGATATTGATTGACTCTGACAGCTAGCATCATGATACTCAGCGGCAGTGACCATTTTCTCTTGCGCCCTTGCACTGACACACCCTCCATCGTCTTGCCGCCTTTTTTCTATCAGCCTGCCTTTACTACCCTCATAGCACATGCTCCTTTTTTTTAAATGTCCCTTTCGCTCTTGGTCTTCTCTCCCTCGCAGGCCCCACATGGTGACAGAGTACATGGGCATCAGGAATGAGAGCTTTATGAAGATCGCTGCAGTGGGCACGTGGATGGGAGACTTTGTCACCGCTTGGATGGTGAGATTCCAGCTTTGCAATTCTCACTGAAGACAGACATTCAAACATTCAGATTTGAATCCTGCATTATTAAAAACGCACCAACATAAAATCACTTTAATTATTTATTTATTTGATTTTCTTGGCAGTGTCCTTTGGTGATTTTCAGATATTCATGGTCCAACAGGTGCAAATTCCTACTTATTTAATACCTATTTTCATGTTGAGATAAGCTGAAATTCGAAAACAGTATTTAATTACCAAATTCCTGCTGCTGTGTTTGAGATAAACACTCCGTAAAAATGTTGCACATGGTAAAAATCGAATCATAATTTTTTTAAACATGTAAATACTATGCCAATAAACAGATGGTACCAATATGAAAACTTCTTCACAAAACTTACTAAAAGAAACCAACCATGAGTTCTCAAATGACGAATGGCTCCAAGCACTTTAAATTCCACATAAAAACTACAGTCTAAAATTGATCATTTGAATATATAAATGTCATGAAAATATGACGATGAGTGTGGCCAGGTTTTAGTAGCGGGACAGTTTTAGTGTCTGTTCTTCACATTCACTCCATACGAAAACGTACTGAGCTTTGATTTCCCGGCCCTAGTTAAATGTGTGATCATGTGAACCTGCATTAACATTAACATGCTAACGTTCCAATTTTTTTCGTAAAATGTCAGCATGGTAACACCCAGTAATGTTTATGGTTATATTGGCCACTAGTTCAGTGTGAACGTGTTGAAATGACAACATGCATTTACATTTACATTTATATTTTGTAAGCATCCAGCTCAAAGCACAACTGTGACTAATGAAGTGCAGGTTATATCATGTACATATTGGATATGACATGATTATCACTTTCTTGTAAATCAGGGAAAAGAAAACATCCTAATCAAAATCATGGCAGTTTTCCAACAGCTCCGAGATTTGATTGAAGAAGCAAACAAACATTGATGCCATCAATCAAAGCCTTTCTTTAAAAGGTAATGAAACTCAAATTATAATTGAACAGTGTTATATTGTCTACGTGCAGCATTTATCCAACTCTCCAGCTGTACAACGACCTCGCCGGGCCTGATGAGAGGATGAAATCTTTTTCCGTCCCTGCCATCTATTCCACAAGACGTGAATGTGCCATTATGCTGATGAAAGTTAAGCCAAGTCTGACACCAGGGCCTGAGAGCATAAATTGAAGATGCTCTTTTAGGGCCTTTTGAATTAGCTAATTAGAAGAAATGACATTCCTCTGGCATCGTCTGCCCAGGCCAAACTTCAGATTCTTTGTCCCCTCTGGTGGAAAAACGCAAGAGTAGCATTTTTTTCATCCACAGTTTTCTCAGTTATAATAAGTATTACAGCCTTGCAGGCTCACAAGCGCGGATACTTTTGGCTGCATTTTCAGATCACAGGTCTTAATTAAAATATATTAAATTTATACTATGGGGAAGGTACACGGTGTAGCCAGTCTTCGGCCATTTGTCAGATTTCTAGGTCAGGTGTATCCTCTCAGCTGCTATAAGGCGAAGCCCTCTGCGCTGATCCGGTTCAATCTGCTACCAAATCCTTAGAGTAACATGCAGTTTGATCTAAGAAGGGTCAGAGGAAACAATGAATGCACAGGGAGGGACAGGGTACGCCGGAGGAGAAACCTACCCCTGTTCATTTGTCAACATAAAGGGGGAGGAGAGCTCCAGCGGGAGTGGACTACCTGCGGTGGGAGGAGTGGGGCTCTGACACCGGCATGCACACAGCTGAGACAACCTGACAAGCTCCCTCACCGGTCGCATTAGTATTCTACAGTACATACTGCAGAGAAAGAGAGCGGGTTGAAGGAGAGACGGGAGAAAAGGGGAGGAGGGAGGGTAGGAGGAGGAAACAAAGGTGAAGGGGAAAAGGAAATGTAGAAGTCTGGTCGGAAGAGAGACGGGGGTAGCAGCGAGTGAGAAGGTGAAGTAGGGAGATGAGCTGTGTGTGTGTGCGTTTGTGCGCGTGTGTGAGAAGGAAAGTTAGGCCGAGCCAAAGTGCTGATTCCTGAAATTACTCACAAGGTTTTTTTTTTTTACATTCGATTAATTCAACAAGGCACTTTGAAGATGACCTCTGCGTCTCCTCCGCATAGCAGATTTACAGCGTGTCTCCACGAGCCGAACGAGCAGGAAGTGTCTGTTTTTGCATCGCTGCAATGCCAGAAATGTCTCACAGATTGCCTGATTCAAATCCCCCCCCCCTCTTTTTTTTTTTTTCAACATGAGCTACAGTATCTGCAGTGAGGCGCTTTATTGACAAGCTGACCTTGCCTCTGCAGCAGCTCCACACAAAGAACGGAGCGGGGATTTTTGTACTCGGGCATAAAACGCTCTCTGACACGACTCCGCATCTTTTAATGACATTAGCGTCAACAGTGTGAAATCATTATAAACAACAGGCGAAGGCCGTGGAACGACAGGTACAACGACAACATCAATAACGAAACAAGCCAATATTTACTGAGGGTAACCACGGGCTGCAGTATTTAATCATAGATGTGATAGAAGTGTCTTTCAGTAACAGCTGATAAATATTTAAATTTGGACAGCCATACAGTCACATTTCTCATGGGCGTTTATAACCGTCCGTCATTTAGCTTTATTTATTATTTAACCTTCGTAAGCACATGTATTATTAAAATGTGTATAATCAAAATGTGCTGTTGAACCTGAACGCTGTCAACTTTACACTGCTTATGATAGGTTTATTTGTTGATTCACATGCACTGACTACATGGCCAAAAGTATGTGGACACGCACACAGTGTTTGGGAAAAAAATGTATTTTTGCAATTCAGCTTTGCACAGAAGAAACACTAAATATATAACCAGTTGTGTAGGGAGTATTACAGATTCTGGTAGGTATATTTTGCTGCCTTTTTGGACACAGCGAGTCTTCTCATCTGCATCTAAACCGACGCAATAAAGATAATTTAAGTGATTTTAAATGCACTTTCCTTTCTGCAGGTGACGGATATGATGCTCCAGGATCAGCACTACCCAGACTGGGGAAAAGCAGCCAGAAGGTTCTGGAAACAAGGCAACAACAGGATCGTTCTCTTCTGGTACATTGTCTTCTTACACTGTGATGGACTGTCTGTGAGGCCAAATGCATTTTAAGATTTCATACCAATTCCTCTTCCTAAAAAAATGCATTATATATTCTTACACGGCTCTATAGATGTGTGTGTGTGTGTGTGTTTGCGTGCATGCATATGTGGTCTCTGCAGCCCAATGCAGGGTTAGACACAGTCAATAGCCGTGTTAATCTCCCCTCACTCAGTGTCAGCACCTTTAATTAGAAGAACAGGGTGAAAATCGATGGACACAGCAAGGTCGCGGGGCAAACCACGGCCCTGCCTTTTACTTCTCGCACCGCAAGCCGTGACCCTTAAATAACTGCTAAACAAATGCCGCAAACCATGTCTGATATGCCTATTACTAGACGGCCAAGCAGGAGCGTTCCCCGTTCAGATGTACCACACCACCAGCGGTCCCAGCGGTCCCAGCGGTCCCCTTTCACCTCAGTGCCTCAGCGCTGTCAGTCAAATACGACATGCGAAGCAGTTCATTTTAGGGTCATAGCGAGGAGCAAAGGACTCGTGGAGGAGTGGAGATGGTTGAAGCAGCCTGACATCTGTTTGATATGTACACCAAGAGCTCAAAACACAGAAGTCTTACACTTTGAAGGCAGTTTGGCCGCAACGTTTTAACATTTCCTTTCGCTAGGAATTGATTCACCTGCGATTAGAATGCAAGCAGACCACTTCTGTCCTGTGACTTTTTCTGCAGCCCGCGCTGACATTTTATTGACGGGTGCCCACGACTCACTCTGGCACAATCAATGTCGGATTTGACGAGCCATCATCTGAAATTCAGAGCTCGAAATATGATTGATAAATGTGTTGCTGGATGTGTCAATAATGCGCTGAGGGGTCGCGGCAAAATGTAAAAGGACAGTGCCAAACGTCTCTCTTGCTTAGGAGAAGAATCCCACTGTGGAATAATAAACCGCCCTCAAAAAGCATCTCCCTAACAGTTGAAACGGGATATGAGCTGGCATTCACTATCTGCAATGCAGCCAGCCGATGTGTGGTGTGAGAATGCACACAGCAGCACAGTAATCACTGGGTGACATTGAGACAAAATAGACAGCGGAGAATAATGTTAGCCTTTGTCGTTGTGCGTCTCTTCAGATGGCGGAGAAATTTCCCAGTAAACAGTCAATGCAGAATTACAGCAATGTCACATAAACGCAAGAGAAAGTGTGAAAACACAAAGAAAAAAATACAACAACACAGCGATCACTGCATGCAGGTAAATGAAATGTTTTGGCTCATATTAAAGATGTAAATACATGGAAATATGTATGCAGCAGGGTTTTGAATTGCATTGTCTCTGCATCCGCAAACAAACAAACAGACACTTTCTCTCTGCACATTTGTCTTCCTGGAAGCTTTATCTGCTGCCATTTATCAAATCCAGGTAAAAGTGTTGTTCAATACATTATTGAGTCCATGAATAGAGAAACTGAATTGTGCTTGATTTATCTCTTCTTGCGTTTGACTTGGGTGAGGAAGTGGAGCTGTTCGTCATCCGGAATGTACAATATTAACTCTGCACCTCCTCTGGTTGGAAATTTTGAAATTGCATTCAAACATTTTTTTCAAGGTCTTTTTAATGTGCGTCATTCGTATATCGCTCTCTCCTTCCTTTTCCCCGCTCTCCTTTCCTATCCTCTCTTTCCTTTTCTCTTCCTCATCTCCTTGACTCTCTCTCATTTTGTTCCTTTTCTCCTCCTCTCTGCCCTTTCATTTCTCATCCCTCATCCTTTCCTCTAATCTCATTTCATTTCATTTTTCTGTTTTTCCTCTTCCCTCGATTTCCCCACTCTTCTTCCTTTTCCTTACCTCCTCACAACCTCACTGCTTCCTTCTTTTCCACCTCCACATCTTCTTTCCCTCGTTCCTTATTCATTCCCCGTCTTTTGTTTCCTTTCCTCCTTTTTTTGTCATTTTTCTTCCTTCCTCGCTTCTTCTACTCCCCTCTCAATACCATCTCCTCTTTTATTGTCATCTTCCTCTATCATCTCCTCACCTCTTGGTCCTTATTCCATCTTTTCTTTCCCTCTGTATCTCTGCTCTCCTCTTTCTTCCTTCCCTCTCCTCTCCTCTCCTCTCCTCTCCTCTCCTCTCCTCTCC
>JAOXYL010000090.1:7818362-7833609 GCA_028564955.1 Terapon puta | reverse complement strand
TCTGACGTCAGTGGTGGTTCTGGTCATCAGTACCGACTGGATCAGCTGGGACAACCTGAACCGAGGTTTCCTGCCCAGCGACGAGGTCTCCAGAGCCTTCCTGGCCTCCTTCATTTTGGTCTTCGACCTCCTCATTGTCATGCAGGTAAACCGCTCCCCTGTGGCCAATTAAAAAAAAAAAAGGGAGCTGGGATGTCTCTTGGCTAACTCCGCTACCCATCTTGCCAGTCCCCCCCGCCCACCCCCCTCTATTCATCAATGGGCCACTGCGGCACAGAGCAAAAAGGGAGGGAGGGGATGGGGGGGTTTGATCACTCTTAGTTGGCATGGACACAAACAACGCGTACACACACACACCCACAAATATATAGATATATAAACTGTTGTTTACTCCTTTGCATCTCCTCTCTATAAGTTCCTCCATCCCTCTTTCCCAGACTCCAGCCATGAACTCACCCTTTCCTCCGCTACTCCCCTGCGAGCTTAGTTTATTTTCTTTAATGATGACTCACAAGATTGGAGTTTTTCTCACTTTCTCTTCACCAACCCTCCCTCTTTTTTTCCCACCCAATGTCCTCTCTCCCTCAGGAGAGTGTACATCAATAAAACCTGTGTCAGTGCCTCATGAATATGCAAATGTGTTTGTCTGGGCTAAAAATCCACATAACTGCGTATTGAGGAGAAAGTGGGAGAGGGCGTCTTTTTTTTTTCTTTCATTTTCCTTTTTTTTTTTTCACCGCTAGCCAGGAGCCAGAACCGCAGGCCAATCATGTATGTGGTTTGACTGCGAGCCTAATTCAACACAGCCCCTCCAAATGCTTAATGAACATATTTCACTAGGCCTTGTTGGTGGGTATTAGAGGACACGTTGCAAGACTAATATTTGGTATCTCCTAAATATATGTTTCTACTCTGTTGATTATGCTAATTACCTAGAGCCCACAATTGCACAGGAGAACATCTTCTAGTGTTACAAATACACCACTACACAGAACCTGGCAAAGGCACCATTAGAATTCCCATGGTAGTATGTATTAGAACAACTGCACCACTAAAAGTGATTTCGAGACTTATTTATTGAAACAATTCATTATTTTAAGTAGAGCTTCTGGCTGCTCTGGCCAGTAATTACTTCACACTGTGGTGTTTTTCTCATTCATTTACCCAATTATTGAGATTATGCAGATGTATAGAAACCGCACAGCCTACAGTGCGCGAGCATTTTCCAAACAAAGATGCTGGTGCCGTGCTGAGGCCAGCTTTTTCAGCTTCCTAGAAAAAGCCTCAGAGCTGACGGAATGATTCGAAGGGCACGTTCTCTCTTTTGACATCTCCGTTTAACTCTCCGAGCCGTCTCGCACCCGCAACTTCCCCTCCCTGTTACCTGACGGTAGATCATCCACCATCCGCATGGATTTGTTTACGACGGACCTTTCTCATTTTCTGCACAGTGTACAGCAAGCACATTTACTGCAGTTATTTATGAGTTGAGTTAGCCTGCACCGTTACGTGGCCTGAGCACTGGGGGGGCATCGCTACGTTCCACCAGTCAATAAAAATTCATCCGCCACAACCCGCCCAACAACTTCATTCACCTCCATCTTAGAGCACAGGGTGCCATGGTTAATCTCTTGGCTCCATGAGAAAAGATGGGTGTTGTTGTTCACAAACTAATTAATGCCCCAATTAATGACCTGTCTGGATTTGCCTCCAAGCTGGGTTTTACTTTTTTGTGCATAATTGTGCTCTTTCTCTGCATTTCCACAGCGGAATGTCAGACGTCTGTGTCCTGTGTGTATATGCATATATGCATTAACACACATGGATACACTGTGCCTGTTTACCCCTCTTGTGTCATAGAGACTCATTATTTTGCGGGAAGGAGGTGTATGGCTTAAATGCCATGCCTGTTAGCACTATAGCAACAGCTACTGCAGCTATGGAAGAGGAGGAGAGGGCTTAATTAACATCCAGGGGGCCATCACCAAGCTGTTATGCTGTTCATAGATATTGGCATGGGAGACTCTGAATCACATGGGGATATGGTGAATGCAGACATGTGGCAAAGGGATGCAGAAAGACACGTTGTGCAAATAACGGGAAGCGAGGGAGGATGTGGCTAATCTAAAAATGAAAATGCTGAAAATATGTGCGCCTTGGTTTCTGTGATAGAGATGACAAAAGCTAATTTGCGACACGATTAAGTCAGCTCAGTAGAAAGAAACCCCTTTTAAAACATTTGAATTTCCTTCACCATCAGCCTGTGTCATTTTTCATTAGTTTCATCTGTTTGCCATTTTAATTAAATGCTTTGATTACACCAGTTTGTGGACATTTTTGAGCACGTATGAAAAATATGTATTTCACTCCCAAGAGTAGCAAGTAGAAAGGCATACTTATATTTACTATAAAAATATGGCATTTTTGTCCAGTAATAATAGGATCTCTAGTATCAGATGTCACAAAATGACTGAAGCTCTGTATATGTCCACTGTCCAGTAAGAAAAAAAAAAACACCTCCACATTGGGTTTAAAACAATCTTCTACCTCTTAAGCTAAATAAACCTTGAAAAACAGGGTCGGACTTACTGTCACAAAGCTGATCAAGGTGCTTTTGAAGCCGTGTTTTGGGGACACGTTTTTGAAGGACATTTTCTCTAAATTGTCTTTCCACCTGTAAAAATGGTCTTTGTAAAGTGTTTTATTTAATTTTTTTTACATGTGAACTTCTTTTCTCTCAAAGCCTCATGCCATCAAATTTAACCACGCGCACGTAAAAAGAGCTAAGTGACACCACAGGGCACGGGCAGCTTCTAAATGTCAGTTTTTGGGGCCTGTTGATGTGTTTTGACATGTTTAAATCCCTGTGCACATTAGTACACGCCACAAGCCTGTAAACACAGTGTAGTCCACCGTCTACAGCGGCTGGCACCGTGTTTGACCTCCAGTCAGTTTATGAAGAGCCTCCACAGAGACTTCATATCAGCTAATATGAGAAAGTTCAATGAAGTGTTCAACATCCAGTAAAGCGCAAAATATGGTTGACATTTGTCACGCCAATGCGATCATTTAAATATTTTTTCCACAGCTGAGGCTGCATTATCACTATTGCCATCTAAATCCACATGATCGTGTGTGCGTGTGTGCGTGTGTGCGTGTGTGCGTGCATGTGCGTGTGTGTGTGTGTGTTTCAGGACTGGGAGTTCCCTCACTTCATGGGTGACCTGGATATGAATCTACCAGGAATGTCAACAACGCATGTGAAGGTCAAGCTTCCTGTCTGCAAGCGTATATTTAAAGAGGAGTACCACATTCATATCACAGGTACAGCCGGACGTGGGCACCGCTGCATGCAAAGAAGAGGGTCTTCTCATTGTTTCATTTAACCTCTAGCTTTTCTAGGTATTTCTTAGCAGAGTATACTAACACCCGTGTTCATAAACTGATTAAAAAGCAGAAGCGGATCAAAATGCCCAACGAGGGAGAGATAACTTTGGCCTATTTCTGAGTCGTATTGTGAATATTAAACCTGCTCTCCCTGCTCCAGTTTCCCATTTTGCTCCATGTGGGAAACGTTTTGATGGTTAACCCGCGCCATTTATAATACATGTGTAGCCGATGCGGCACACAGGTGGCCCCACCGCTGCAACTCCGTTTCCTGTTCCCCGCGTTCCTCTTTGTCGCGCGAGACGCATCTCTCGTCGTCTCCCTCATCTCCGCGTCTTAATGTTCTCGGTGAGCGAGTGTGTTTCCCATTTGAAACCGTCCCCCCGGTGTCTCCATTTTGTTCCGCCTCGTGCACACGCCGACTCACAACCATCAAGAGAAGGCAAAACCAATGTTCCTGTGCTAAATGTTAAGCTGTTCAAACGCTCAGTGATTCGCGAAAGGTTGTTAACCCTAATGCATTGCATATCCATTAAGCATTATGGAAATGGCTCTGCCGCGACGTGATTGGTTTAACTAAAAGCTTATTAACAGCATATCTTAGGGAGTGGAAGGGAGAGGTGTCACGTATACCCGGGGAGACATCTGCCCGCTATCAGTCAACCTGGAGAGATGCCTGTCTTGTGGTAATGTAGTGATCTCGTTAGGAGATACTGTAGAGGAAGTCGCACCTGCAAATGGATCTCTCTGTCTCAGTGCGTGAGCTATATGCAAAGCAAAAGGGATCCCTGATAAATGAATGTGACAGCATATCTGTCTGTCCTATTCTGCCCTCTAAGTGTTGTTTGTAGTAGGTTTTATTCTGTACATCAATTTTCCTGTCTGTTAAATTACCCGTGGAGTGTGTGCATATTTAGTCCTTGCTTATCTGTCAGTCGGTAATCTAACAGACGTCACGTGTGTCATTGCAGGTAAGTGGTTCAACTACGGCATCATCTTCCTCGTGCTGATTTTGGACCTCAACATGTGGAAGAACCAGATCTTCTACAAGCCCTATGAGTACGGTCAGTACGTCGGGCCCGGCGAGAAGATCTACACGGTGGAGGAGCCGGAAACTCTCAGGAACTTCAACCACAGCACGCTCACCTACGAGTGGCGCTCCACCAACATCGACCCCCGCACCAACTTAACCTACGTGGAGCGGGACATGTTCCTCCACAGCCGCTACACCGGGGCCAGCCTGGACGTCAAGTGCCTGGCCTTCATACCGAGCCTGGCGGCGTTCGTCCTCTTTGGGTTCTTCGTCTGGTTGTTCGGGCGGTTTCAGGACAGCGAGACCTTCACGGAAAACCAAGACAAGACGTATGAGAGGATAAAGAGGAAGTCTCCGTCGGAGTACAGCAAGGAGATGGGGGTGACGCCAGAGGAGACGCACGTGACCATGAGTGATAGCCTGAAACGAGCGGGAACGCCCATGCTCCTGTCGGTGGACGGGCCACACTTCGGAGCGACGCCCTCGACGAACTCCACTATCTCCATGGAAACCCAAGAGACGCATCCGAGCATCGTGATCGACAGTGCGGAGCAGGAGGAACCAGCAGTCTCTTTTGATGTCCACAAGCTCTCTCCATGACGCAGTAGACCCTCAAAACTGGTTGAAAATGACAGCCTCTCTGAAGTCAAGGTGGACATGGTCAGGATCTCAAACTGTTGCTTTTCCTCAGATGAGACCAAGCTGCAACACAAGTAGAACCAAACTGTCACCGAGATTCAGGAAAAGGACAAAGTGACGTTGCATGATCACCACGCCAGCCCCGACGGCTATTGCGGTTGTATTTGAATATATTTTTGTAAAACAGTCTTTTCAAAAGCCTCTGTAACGGCACTGATTCTGATAACAAACACATCTTTTAAAACTGAATGCAAACTCTTAATTGACATGGTGCTTGCTCAGATTTTGCATTTTCATAAATTTTGTCATGGTTAACTATTTTGGTGCCTATATCAGAGGAGTATTTCTACAGGCGTGCCACTGCGGTCAGGTGGATTTTATTGTATCGCAACAGTGTTACAGCTACGAACACTAGTGCCTTGATATTTCTTACTTTCCGAAACAGACAGAAACGTATTCTGACAGTCTATACAACCATAGGCAACACAGTGGAAGATGTCCTAGTTCAAGTCAGCTATGTCAATGTCTTATATATGGTTCCATATCATATGGACAGTTGTTACCTCATTTGATCCTCAGACTTTATTATTTTAATTTACTGTGACGTGTCCCTTACCCAATTTGAAATGTATCGCTCTTGTTGAAATGAAATGATTATGAACATCAATATTACTTTGATGACCTATTCATATCCCCTCACTTGATAATAGTCGCAGAGATAATAAATGCAATCAGCGGAGATCAAAAAGCAAACCAACAAGCCACCTCATGATTGCTTATGTGGCTGCTGCACCTGGACTGAATACCAACAGAGTAAGAAAGGTGGTCTCGCCCTTGGCATAAACATGCCATTGAAGTGCAGGAGAGGCTTCTGCTCCAAAGCTCAGGGTGTCTTTATGTCTAGATAAACCTTAAAAGTTTTTGCAGTCATGGTAAATGCATGAAAAAATTATTTATTTATTTATTTATTTCAAACATTATCCTACTGTAAAAAAAAAAAAAAATCCATGATTTCACAAACTGAAACCTGCAGCATTTATCTTTAATGGCTTTGAAAGTGTTCACTGCCTTTTTAAATATTTTCCTACGCTATGTTGTCCCTTAAAATACACACATTTGGAGTTTTTGGTCCAAAAACGGATGCCCTTAACTCATTTTCTGTGTGCCGATACTAACATCACTATTACCAGATTACTAACTGTGTCATTACGTAAAAGTTTCAGTCAGTGCTTTGCGTAGACATTTGACCAAAGATACCAAATAATTTAGTATTTTCTATACATCTTGCTGCATAAGAATAATATGCTAATTTAAAAGAGATATATTCGTAATAGACAGAGTGGAATGATATTATGTGCTTTTGCATCACTCTGCATTATAATGGACTGCAATGTACTATAATGTCCTGGAAAATTATTACCTGAAAGGAGGGGACTATTCAGAATAAACACATCCTTCTCTCCCTCCTCCAGCTAGAATTTTGTTTTGTAGCATTGCTTTGGATGTGGCACTGGAATAGTTTTACTTTTGCAGTGTTTGATTATAATCAATTAATGAACTGATTATTTATAAATAATAATTTTAAATGGTTTAATATATTTTTTCCATTATCTACAGTAAAGGCAAATGCTTATTAAACTTTGCTGAATTTGCCAATTCATGATTCAGGTTCCCAACACACCAAATTATTAATTAAAGTTGCTGTATGTGACAATATATAATTATCAATTATTCTTTACTCATTTGTATTGCAAATATGTTAACTTACTGTAACAAAAGTTAACATAAGTTGCAGCTTCAGTGAGACCTTATTCAGAAAACAAGTATTTTTATCATTCAGCAGACTGACCTGACTGAGGATAAATTCAGGCTTTTTCAATTCTGCATCATGATGCAATTAATTTGGCATCTCTTTGATCTATTTGTTCCAATTAAATCACAGAAAGATCTGTTTATTTTGGGATGATGCCGCTGTAAGTGGAGTCTGCAAAGCTAACCTCAACAAATGGCCAGATGTCTCCCACGTCACCAAGTCACATAGCATTGGTTTTAGCCAATGGTAGCTCATGCCATGAAGGGCAACAGGACGTAGACTGCAGTTGATTTAACAATTGAGTGTTACATACAGAACCTTTAATTAATGTTTAATATATATTTTTAACTGTATTAATTGATATTTAAAAAAACACTGTAAAATGTAAAAACTATTTTGAGACGCGTGTGTGTGCGCGCGTGTGTGTGTTTGTGGGTATAGTGTGGAGGCAGAGGAGTCCATTGTGTCTGTAGAGGATATTTTATACTTCATAGTGCATGTTGTGTGTGTGTGTGTGTGTGTGTGTGTGTGTGTGGATGCCTGTGTTCACTGGAGGCTTGTGAGGTGTGTAGGTGTTTGCTACTACACTTGTTTTTGACAAAGGCCATTCTGTGAAGAGGTCATTTTGTTTAGCATAATTGGTTTGCAGCTTTGGTTCTGTAATTATCCTTTTCTACATTACAGCTCTATGAAGACATTAGATATTAGTGTCTCACCAAAGGGCAGAACCTCTTTGGACTTGAAGGGGATCTAATATGTTTGTAATGTATTGTGTTTGGGTTAAAAGTGAGGCTTTCCTCTTTGTTGTTTATACTGTTTTCATTGAATTGTGTTGCAAAACTGACATGTCCCTCAGTTCCTGTTTGAGCTTTTTTTTTTAAAGCTGAAGAAATCTCATTTCAGTGTTTGCTCAGCGTAATGTGCTTCTGTTGATCCTTCTGTTACCAATAAATGAATACATTTGTTATCTACTCCACTTTGTTTTGACCACTTTATGAGATTCAAAAATATCAGAACACTGTTGAACAAGGTTGCTGATCTCGTTATGTAATTCCCTTTGAGAAACGTTCTAGTTTACATTTTTCTATATGCTTGCGAAATAGTTGCCAAGCAACAGCTCAGGTCAAGCTTCGTGCAGCTGCTGACCCAATTAATATGGGCGATATGAGAAATAATGATAATCTCTTCACAAGGACACTTGAATATGTAGCCTGCATACACATGACACCTGGCTCAGATTAGTACGACTCCTGTTCTGGGCCTGTCCGCTCTTTGATTTATGCCAGTGGGAAACAATTTGAACTTGTTATGTGTTTCGTTCCCCGGGAGGATTTGTTAACACAACATGTATAGGCGAAAATGAGTTACAGATTGAATACATCTGAGGATGGAAGCATGTTGTGATCGCAGATGAAATTGATCTAATAGTGGTTCCCAAACCAGGGTAAAAACCTCTCAGAGGGGTCGTAATGTATCTGAAAAGTCATGAGCTGATCGATAAGACAGGCAATAAGGGAAAATGTGCTCTGCAGCAGAACATTATTTTTAATGTTGTGATCATTTATTTTTCAAATTTTTTCATGTCAGTTGGTCCACCTCTCTCTGACGTATCCCAAAAACTCTTTAACGTGAGACAGACGAGGAGAGAAGAACGAATTATAATGTCTTAGGTGATCCTCAGTCTTTTCCTCTGGCACCACCATGAGACTTTAGTAGTTTTGAGTGAAATGAAGTACAAAACGTTGTGTTTCCTGCTTCACAATGTGGATGTTTGTTGACTGTCTCTACCCAAATGAGCTATGCCATTTTCTTTTGCACATATTTACTACTAATATTCAAATGTTAACATAATGATGTTACAGCCTCAAAGAGCCCGCTATTGACTCATGATTTCTTGTGCAAAACGTGACAAATGTTCCATTTTAGGCCTTTAACAATTAGTCAAATTAAATAATCTGACCAAAGTGTAATCTTCTTTTCTAATCTAAAGTTCTCAAAGGTCAAATGTAGAACTACAATACAGAGTTGCAAGAAGGCATTACTTCTTTTTAAGATTTGAAGCCCAAAAGATCGAAAAGCAGTGGCTTAAGGGTATGTAGAGAAGAGTGAGCCATGAAAGGCTGTCGATGGGGCAGCAGTTAAATAGACGAACCTGTGACCGTGATACCACAGGTCAAATCTCAGCAGCAGTCCATCAGCAGTAGCCATGTATCCTGTGAAGTGTAATTGCATCCCCAGCACTGAACCCTTCTTCACCGCTCTGTGAGTTCTCCTTAATAAGAGTATCAGTTAGGCGCCTTTAATGTCAAATATGAAAAAGAAAAAAAAAACTACTGTGTAAAAAAACCAAAAACAAATAGCTTTACGAACCCCTAAGGTCCTATGGCTTCTTGTTGTTTGTCTGGGAAAATGTTTGACTGAGGCCTCTTCCAAGCCTGCCATTGGGCTGAGAAATGAGATATTGATTTTTTTGGAGGACCATGCAGTAATTGAGAGAACACATCAAAACTGGAGTTTCAGAAATGTTTGTGGGGTGCTGGAACCTGATGCCCCTGTTGTGTTACCGGCATATTGACTGCTTCCTCGACGTAGTGGATGCAGTTGTGTTAGTAGCATTCATGATCGATTGCATTCTGCTTTTAATCAGGAATTTAAAGGGCTCTTTTCTTTCATGCCTGTGGAACTTTCTGGAGGCACTTTTCAAACACTTCACGTTATTTACTATTTGCCGTGTTCAAATATCCCCTAGCACCAAATCAGAAAAGATACAAAATATGGTTTTGGGGGGAAAAAAAAGAACTGGTGGTGCTGTATCTACTGCTAAATATAAACCATAAAAAAAAATCCCCAAAGGAGGCGAGCTACAGCTACAGATCAACTGGAATCTCTTCCACTGTCTTTGAGCTATCCTCCAATTAGATCAGTGTATCATGTCCTGGCATGGCCCATCACTCTCCGATGACAGCTCCGTGACTCCGGGAGACCCTGCGAAATTTATCAGCGCAGTCAGTCCCAGCCAGCTCGCAGGTTTCCCCCTCAGTTCTTTCACCGAGCCCGTGACTATTTCTGTCCCCAGCGGCCACAAGGGAAACAAGAATTCATCACTGATTCCCTCTGCAGGTTTCTGATTCCTCACAGAAGAACATGTGGCTCGGATAAATCTCTTAACACAGCCAACGACTCACTGGGAGGACTAAATCCCCAGACAGTGGGTTTGTGATAGTGTCTACCTCGCTGTTCCTCAGTGGGTAAATTTGATTGTAACAGTTAAATCAGATTTGGAGGTGCATAGTTAGACAAACTATTGCCTTGCTGAAGGTCTTTGTATGCTTGAATCAACCTTTGTCTTCATTTATTTGGGTCCCAATTTCTTGTGTCATACCTTTTAAAAATGGCTGAAATGACCCATCCTAACTGGAGGACATAAAAAACAAAACAAAATGAATATGAATATTTTTATGAAGGACTCAAAAAAACTGAATAATTACTACTGTACAATTATAGAAAATACCAGCTAGCAACTGACTAATTTAATTTAGATTTTTTTTTATCTCTGAAACCTTGTTTTCTCTGAAGTAAAAAAAAAACATTTTAGTATTTTCTTCCAGTCAATGACTCCAGTTGTTTTTGACTTTAAGTATGTCAACCTCATGCACGCTGCAGTAAATGCCAGGGGTTCCCCAAAATCAGAGGGATTAAGTGATGGATCGAACCATGTTGCCATGTTTTGACTTGCACTGGTAGCATGGCTAAAAAACAAGGGACAGGACAGACTTTGTCATCACATACTTGATGAAGTTTCCAGATGTCATATCAGAAAGTAGCCACAGCAGCAGAAAATGCTTGGTGTTTATTCAATTTAAAGAGAACCAATAAAAAAAAAGGGCAAATAATTGAATTTGCCAAATTGATAGATTCCAGAAATATAAGCGCAGTGACTCAGTTCTCGGTGACTCGTGGATATCCTGATCATTTCAGCCTTAGCTGCTGGCACAGTTAAATCGGGGAAACAAATCCATAGGCTCTGTGGGACTGTAGAGCATTCGTACTTGTCTGTGTTTTTCTTTTCACACAGACAAATATGGTAATTCAAAGAGACTCGTCTTTTGGCTGAGGCTCTATATGTTTGCGCATTCAGTCAATCCTGCAGATTTGTGGGAACTGAATGATAAACACAGTTTATGCTGCAGTGATATGCAGTAAATATTCTACACGTCAGTGCTTTAAGCTACACTAGTTCTTGTATTTTCCTATATTTAAGTGCATAGATGGTAATTACCAAATCAAAACACATTCATATGAATACTTTTGAGCTCGTAAAAAACGTTTCTCCACACAGCTATCTTTGACAGCCCTGAATTCTGCAGACCAATTAGAGCCTTTTGAAGAATGGTAGATCACTGAAAATGTAATGAAAAACTGTCATACAGCATGAAGTGTTGCCTGCTAATGCATTTTTATCCATTTAAACTCTCTTCTAAAGTAAAACTGACTTTTCTCTGCTGCCTTGCTTCACCAGCCACAATCACAATGATATGTGTGGTCATTAACAGTGAATATAGGACAGGCAGTGAAGTGGACTCCCTGTGGGTCCAGGCATCTGTTGCAGAGGGTTCAGCACTGCCATGGAAAATTGAACATTTAGGAGCCAGCTGGAGGACCAGTCTGCCCTGCTGCGCCACCACTACTCAGGTGCCCACTGGCTTTATGCCACCACCAGCTAGAAGCCACTGGACCAAAGCAAGCCAGATGGTGCCCTTGCCAACCTACGAGCAGCCGCTGCGAACTGCCCACTGTCCACTGCCCGTGTCCCCTGCCCTACCATTCAACTCAGGGATGAGTTTGGAGTCATGATAACCTGAGGTAAAAAGTTTTTTGGGGGGAAGAGGAAGCAGGGAAAAGCTCAAGTGAGTGGAGAGTGCGTCGGAATATAAATGGGCCTTATTACGTTGTGTGTTTGTTAATGTAAGCAGCTGCGAGGTAGAGTCGGAGAATCAGCTTGGTAGGAGAGAGACGGCTCCACGGGGAAATAAAGCCATCTCCAGACTGAACTCATTTGTCCGTGGCTGTGAACTGATAGATAATTATATTAGGAGCTTTAAGTGCTCTTCTGCGATACAAGTATTACTACCATCTCCAGAGGCACCGAACAAAGTAGGGAGGACAGGAATCTGAGTGCTACAACTGGGATAGTCACTGCTCTGCATCCAAATATGTGGAAGTGTATTCAACACAAGGGGCCTCATTTAAAATCTAAATCATGGCACAACTTGATTAGCATTGGATCTATGAAACCCACAAATTTGATTTTACTGATTGAATTAGGGAATCAACCTCACCTTCTGTATCGCCCGAGGCAGTGTTTGATGGTGGGAGTCGAAGCTTCTGATCTAACAAATATTGATAATCATTTAAGAAAAAACAGACTATTAATCAATTATGGGATTATCAGCATTACACTCAAAGCATCAGATGCACTGCAACTTATTCACATGGACGGTTTATTGATCCATTCAGTCTAGAATTTATTTATGTTGTGCGACCCTGATTTCCAAATACATCCTGTGTAAAGAGTTGGGCTGTGAAGGCCACATGTATCTTCTTAAGTATTTAAGCATATTTTATTGAGTGAGCCAGCAGGAACCACTTCATCTACAGATCACTGTGTTAAAATTTAAAGGGAACAAAAATACAGCAGATTTAAAATATTTATTCACCTATGACGTGTTTTCACCTTCAAGGCCACTCATCATTACGATTACACTGCAACGGAACTGAGCAGGGAAGATTGTTCTGCAAACTGATATTTGCAAGGTCAATAATGTATTTTAGAAATCGGACTGAAAATTGTTACTTTGCTTTTTTAAGGTTCAGGGACAGCAGAACACTTCTTTTATGTGCATGGTCACCGGTACAGACTAAAAAGGTGTTTACGCAACCAATTCAACTCAGTTCAGACCATGAAGTTTGCAGAAATTATATTACATTAAACAGAGATGAATTAATAAAAAAATATTATAACATAATAAATAATCATTATAAGTACAACATAAAACAGTCAGACATCAGCTGCAGCCTCCAAAATGACCATGCAGTCAAATCAACAAGTGAACCTTAAAACCTTCGTGAAGGGATTATTTATAACAGGGTGTTGCATTATAATGCATTAGTTTTAGTTAAGTGTACCTAAGAAACTGACAACAAACAACAAGTCTTCAAACACAGGGAATATACACAAAAGACTCAAGCCACACATAAACCAAAGACGAGAATTAAATGTAAATGGAAATACTTTATTTCACTATTACACAATAACAAGCTCGGAAAGAAAAAATACAAAAAAGAGAAATGGAACAAAATGCTACAAAGCACCACATAATATAGACGACTCATAAATGTGGCAACGGAACCTTATGCTAACGGCCTTTACTCTATCTAAGGTATCATCATCATCATCACTGAGAATTTAGAAATCAGCAAAAATGTTTGGACATCAAGCACAGTCATGCCAGTAATAGTAATATCTTACAGATTCATGTAGCGATGATTTGGAGTGGGGAGCGGTGACCCTTACAGGTTCGCTCTAAGTGGTGAGACAGAACAAAGAGAGTGGGTTTGAGGAAACTGTAGTCCATCAGCTGTTTGGTATGACATAGGTTTGCATTTGGTATAAAGAGGAGTCAAGGAGGCAGACGCGGGTCACAGAGCATTTGCGAAACACTCTTAATGCTTAAGGTGCATGAGGCACCGGCTGGGTGAGGTTTACCACGTAGAACATAGAATAAGAGCTAGAAACGGTAGAGAATCAGAGGAGAAAGTACCTGAAGGTTAATTTTGTACAATTCTCTGTATTTGACAGTGTGACAGTGTATGAATTGTCCCAACTGGTAACTCCCCCCCATCCATCTGGTTCAGCAGGCAAGAAACAAATCCTAACAATGCAAACACAAGCTGACCCACGCCTGTGAGGAGGACGGTGTGGAGACATAGGGGCGGTGTTACTTTTTTTTTTTTTTCTTTTTTTTACATGGAGAACACTGTACAGGTGCCTTCAGGTCTGCCGGGACTAAAGGCACATGGGGTCCACTGAGCAACAGATGTGTCCATTCTGGAAAACGAGAGGAAAGAGAAGGCAGAGAAACACACTCATTTCGGCAGCAACTGATCCAAGGTGGTGATATTCTACTAGGAATACAAATGGTCGTGGAGTCATTTCGATTCAAACTTGGGGGAGACTGATAAACTCTGCAAGGTTTGGGGCCGCAGCATTATATGTGCCAGACCGAATCAGAATAATACAGAATTGACGGAACCAAAGCAGCACTGTTCAAACTGATTAAATACCTGTTGCGTATTCATTGCGTAAATCATTTTTTGAAAGGTATCATAAAGATTTTGAAGATGTCTCAGTTTCTCAGTTGAGGCCTCTATCATTTCTGAATGATGTAGACGTCAGTGTCAGGCGAGCTGCGGAGAACATATTCCATCCTCCAAAGTAAGGGAGTCAGTCTTGGTGGATTAGACGGGAAAGCTGCAGCAAACAATTTACGCTCACGATTGATAATGAAGAGGATATTCGACTGCACGGTTTACTTTCCCTGTGATTGTCGTGAAGACTTGTGGCACATTGTTTGGCTGCTCTCCTTCACGCTCTCGCCACCAGATTTACTGGAGCCAATTATGCGAGTTTGTCTCGGTTTTCTTGATGGCATATCTGAGGCTCTATACATTGTGAGGGCTGCCCGTGCAAACACGTCTGCTTGTTTAACACAGTGCAGAGGAGAGGAGCAGACTGTGATTCCCCTGCTGTGGCGGAGCCAGAGGCCGGGAGACGAGGGGCTGACAGATGTTTTCTCAGTTTTTTTTCTTTTTTTCATGGTCAAGGCTTTTCTGTTCATTTTCATTAAAGGAATAGTTCAGCATTTCCTCATACGTGCTCATGCATTAAATATGACGCCGCAGCTTCGCATAAAGACCGAAAAGAGGAGTCCTGCCACCACTGTGAGGTCGCCAAGCAGCATAGACTCTAGGAAGTTTATGGCCCCAGTCAAGAAAATAATTCAGCACAAAACTCTTGTATACATCCAACTTGTCATTTTCATTTATTTTTTCATATGGATATAATGGGAGAGATAAAGTAAGCTTTTGTTGCCTTTGAACAAAGACAAGCTAGTGTTTTCCTTGCTTCCATCTTTACACTGCAAAAAGGGGGGTCTAAAAACAAGATAAAAACACAAAATCTGAGTGAAATTATCTTGCTGCTTAAAACAAGACAAATTATCTAACACTTCTAAATCCAAGTTTTTTTTCTTGGTAAGAACCAAATAATTTGCAGTGCAGATTTTAATCACAATAACTACACTGCAAATTATTTG
>JAOXYL010000090.1:7793995-7811455 GCA_028564955.1 Terapon puta | reverse complement strand
AGGTGCCTCTAATCTATGATTCTTATTGGCAATTTTAATTATGATGACAACCTAATTACCGCTTCATTCTGAACCTGTGGCAACAGATAACACAGGGCAGTGTTATCTCTTTTCATTATGTTAGTCTGTCACAGTTTGTGCTGCCTATCTTAAAATACACGTGACGAGAGCCGGCAACCTAAAAACAGTACAGCAAATATTCACTTCCTAATGAGTTTTTCTTTATTGGTGCCTCATTTAAGATTCTGACAGCGATACCTAGGGTCTCTGCAAACAGAGTTTTTCTCACAAATCAAGTAAAAATACCTTAATTCTCAAAATGCTTAAAAAATTGGCAACCCCGCTGACAAATGCACCAATGCGGTAACCTCCACCCATCTGGTGCTCCAAGAACACCCAAACAATGAACCATTTGCATATTGCATGACCTCTGCTTGGACACATCCCCGTCTTTGTCTCGTCTGGGATGTCTGACCTTGGTTTACCCCCCCGGTTGGTCGCAGCTCTTCATCTGATATCCAGCTGTGTCCACTTTACCTCCAAAACAATAACATGTTTACTCCTCTGTTCCCTCAACCGTTCAATACAGTTAATTTTGACAGGCAGCTCTTCAATCTCTCAAATCAATTAATATGACTCATTTAATTAGAGAGCCATTTCTGCCCCGGTCCTTTGTAATCAAATGAATAATTTGCTGCTTGATCATTCACTACCGACACTAATCCACTATAATCACCTTCCACTACTGCCAGACACTTGGCATTAGGTTGAGTGAAACGCTGAAATGCAAAGTATGACTGGTCCGTGACCTGATAATCGCAGAGAAAAAATGTCTTTGGGATGATGGAATGAGTTTTCCAGATCAGCTGTTCCCAGATGCCTTGTCACCGTGGTGTCAGAAATCAATCAAGATGACTACATCAGAAGCTTGAGTCACTCCGGTTAAAAAACGCTATATGCGGCTCCTGCAGCTTAATTAAATTCACAAACTCATCACAACGCCATCACTGTCAGCAGCACTGTCACTTCAGAGCTTATTGAACCAATGTTTCCACCTAGTTTTTGTCTCTTTCCATGCCTACATATTAGGTTTTGTTTTAAAAAGGAGAGCGGCTGATTTTGAGCAGATAATTCTTGTGGAAAAGATGAATGCCACGGCATGCAATTTTTTTCAAAAATGACTGATGACGTATAAATGACACTCCACTTCAACAAAAGGTTTAAATAAATATACAAAGAAGTTTGTCAAGACATATGATTTTGGTGCATGACAACCCTGTCTTCATTGCAAAAACAGTTTTTTTGAATCTTAAGAGCAGCAGAAACAAACTATAAACACAACTCTTACATATTCCTTACCGTATCTTTTAGACCATAAGGTGCACCGGATTATAAGGCGCATTAAGTGAAACAAAACAGTCAGTACGTATTACTCTCCTGACTACGGAAGTTGTAATGCTCCGACGATCCATTAAGCAGCGCGGCTGTGTGGTTTACCAAAGTCATACTAAAACATTTTGACAGATTTAATCGGTTCGAGGTCAGTCAGCACAACCAAAATTAATACATAAAGTGCATCAGATTATAAGACGCACTGTGGATTTTTGAGAAAATTAAAGGACTTTAAGTGCGTCTTATAGTCTGGAAAATATGGTACTTATGAAGTGAAACTTTTAGAGGACATGTGAGTTTTTACACATCCTGCAAACATCACACCAACCACTATAAGTCTTGTATGATTCTCTGAGGAAATCTGTGAATCTGGACGGCAACATGAAAAAACTGCAAATTTCCACATCACCTGTTTTAAACATGTCACTATGTATTTACCTGCAATAAGCCAAGTGTGGTCATTTTGGATTAATATTTGTGGCAAATATTTGCCATTTTAAATAATCATAACACTTAGAACCCACATGTGGTAGGACATTTATCCTTCATTTATTGTTTATTTATATGTCGAGCATGTATTTATGTTTACAGTATATTTACCAAACTTTTAGCTTCTGTCTTTCTATATCTATTTTTTTATCTGATTTTGAGCAGATAATTCTTGTGGAAAAGATGAATGCCACGGCATGCAAATTTTTTCAAAAATGACTGATGACGTATATGGCTGCTATGATAAGTGAATTTCCCGACATGGGATTAATAAAGTTAATCTTATCTTACTGATGGCTCGACTGTCCTTCACTATTTTTCCAAAACGTCACCGGTTGGTTCAAGGGCAGCCGTGTGGTTACAACATGAAACAAGGCGACATTTGCTGCTGATTGGCCCTGTGGGGGACGGCATCAGTCATGGGGAAGAGCAGGTTTACAGTTGCTTTGTTATTCTTTGTTTGGACACTTGAATAGTGGAGGGAGAATAAACAAAGAATGGAAAATCCAATCATAGACCAGCTGGGTGCACATGCAGTAACACAGAGAGGGAACATCATCGCTCAGCTATCTATGGCACTGGGCACATTTCCTCTGTTTTTATCTGCCCCTCTGTCTTATTTGATCATATCCATCTCTCCACTTGTCTGTTTCATCCAATCAATCTACCTCTGGCTTTTCTCTGTTAGCCTCTCCTCTCTTTGTCTCTGCGCTCTCCGTGTCCACCCCCCTCTGTTTCTTACCTGGCAGGAGCACACCGAGCACCTATCGCTGTCCAGCACCCAGATCTGCCCACTGTGCTTGACCTTGTTGTCATGGATACAGTCACCGGTGCAGTTGTGCCCGTGGGGGCACCGGCAGTCATATCCTCCCTCCAGGTTGAAGCACACTGTGTCGTTGGCACAGGTGTTCCTCCCCGTCTTGCATTCATTAATATCTGCAGGGAGCACAAGAAAGATGACATCACACATATGCTTGGTGCAGGTTACACAGTTTATGCATGCCTAGTGTTTTTTTCTTCCTTTTTATTACAACCCCTGTGATGCTTGCTTGTAACGTTGATAAGTTAAAGCAACGTGTCCTGTTACAGAATAGTCTGATGTTAACCATGAATTAATAAGTGGATTTCTGTCCACCTGATTTTATGGCACATTTTCAAACTAGTGGAATTGCTGAAAATCCATTTTAAAAATACATATATAAAATCAAATAATGAAATATAAAAAAGAACATTTTTTTATGCGTGAGAGAGGTAGATAAGCCTGTGAATGTTCTCATTCATCCAGGTCATAGTTATCTCAAGGAAATCTAATGCAGCTGCACTTAGTTAGGGTCTCTGAAGACGTTTCACCTCTCATCCAAGACTCGTCATCAGTTCCTGCTCCTGCTTAACAGACTAGGCTGGGACTAAGACTGTCTGTAAGTTGGTGTATGAGTCACTGAATAAATCGTGCATCATACATGAAGCGTGTGAGTTAGACATTCACCGAAGCTTCTTTTCCACACCACATCCAAGAGATGAAAAATGACAGCAGACGATGTGAAGGCTGCAACCTTCCTCAGATTAAGACATTATCACAAATCCTGTATTTTCCTGGTATTTGAAGTTTCACTGATGCTCTCTGTGCCATGTTTTTGTGTTGGTCCCTCTTCTTCAGCAACCTTATCATTTTACGTGACGTGAACAAATGGGGATGTGATAACGTCTCATTTTCTCTTTTGCATGGAAACCATCCTTCTCCTCTTGACCAAGGCAATAACCTGCTTTCTGCACCTGTAAGCTGCTGAACAGTGCCAGCTGTTAAACGCTGCAAAACAACATTTTTCAAATCTTGGGGAAAACATACAGAATACAACTGTAATGTAACCCAGAAACCTACTTTTGGCCAAATTATGGTTTGAAACCGAGACAGGCTCGGATTTTTTGAGAGCGCCTTTAATGTGCTTTTTTCCTGCCTCTCCCAACTCAAACTGACAGCCAAGATGGGGTCAACGAGTGGAGCCGCGCCAGTACTATTGTTACAGCCAATGCTTCGATGTTACTGTAGATTGAGGGTTTCTATTTTGACAGCTGACACTTTTCCTGACAGGCTGTATCAGAGAGAATGTTCCAGAAAATGAACACCCTGCAAAAAGCAAACTGACGCTTTGGGAGGAAAACACACTGATAATGACATACCTATCCAATCGCACCATTACTTACACAAGTGTAACGAAAAGAAAAGTTGAGTGAGTTTCTGCTGATGGGTGACTCATATATTTCGGCAAAGTTCTGCTTAATTAAAAGGCATTTTCAGCGCTTGCTTTACTACCTCGAACCTCTCAATCCTGACGGTACAAATCAGAGAAGACCCTCAAATCTGTGATGGGACTGAGACGTTAAATCAGGGCCCATTCATTGGAAAACTAATGGAGGGGTTCATTAATGGAGAGTTGTGGAGCTACAGTATATTATGCAAAGAAGGTGATATTCTTGCAATGCTAAAAGGTGTGAGCTGGTTTGGACTCATTCGACTGAGACCACTCTAAAATCTGTGGTAAAAAAAAAAGTTTCAATGAAGTGTGACCATCAAAATTTCAGTTCAAAGACAGATTTAAAAATGTTTGGACTAATTTTAACATTCAGATTTAATAACCACAATACAGTAGCCTGGAAAAAGAAAAAGTATAGATAAAATAATAATTATCCATCATAATAATTTCAGGGTGAAATACATGTTTATGACCTTTATGACATTAATGAAATGTATTTAATGAAATGTAATTCATGTGATAAATTCCAGAGTGAGATAATTGTTCTTACAAAAAAAAAGAGATGCTTCATGTTTTTCTTTTCTTTTGTGATACAATTTTTTCTCACGTCACGCATCAAATTAAAAACGTGATTCCTGAGTCGTCCAAGTTTCCTAAAATTGGAAAAGCAAAATCCAACGTTTGCGCCATACACTCACCTACACACGATTCCCCATTGGTGGAAAACAAGCCGTTGTCATGGTAGCCATCGCGGCACTCACAGTGGTACCAGCCGGGCAAGTTGACACAAGTGGATTTACTATCGCACTCGACAAAGCCGTCCGCACACTCATCAATATCTGCAGAGAAGACGAAGAGAAGAGAAGAGGAGAGAAGAGAAGAGAAGAGAAGAGAAGAGAAGAGAAGAGAAGAGAAGAGAAGAGAAGAGAAGACATCCACATGCGGTCACTATCATATGTTGGTCTCAAAATATGCTCTTTACAGTGAATGGACTATTGAGCTCCATTCTTGCCTGGTAGGCATTTTCAACATTGATTGATTCATAATTGATAAAACAACGTGTCTAGCATCTGAGTGAATCTGAGTCTGTAGGCTTTATTGATCAAGCATAGTTGCATAGCCAGAGAAGGACATCTGTATCAATAAAACATAGCAGGGAATGAATGAATGCAATATAACAACACTATTCATAGAAGCCAGAGCAAAAATCCTCCAAACACGTGCAGCAAAACAAGTAAATTCCCATGTGTGTGCAAACTTTTATTGAACTTTGCTTGGACATGAATAGTTTCTTTAAAGTGACGTACTAAGAAGCATGGAAAAAGGGCTTTGACACACCTTCAAACCCTGTCTGTGGGTGGTTGTCAATAAATGAAACTGTTTTTCGCAGAACTCCACTTAGAAATATCCTTGACTCTGCCTCCTCCTCCTTCAGCCCTCGTCTTTAACAAAAGACTGAGATTACATGCTCTGACTTTCTTCGCTCTGTGCTTTTGTTTTGTTTTTTACCTTCCCATTCCCTATTTTTTATCTGTGTTCTCTTGTTTCTCTTTTTCAATCTCTCGCTCCTCCTCTTGTTTACAGTAAGCCAATACTTAACCCTTCTAATTCAACAGGCGGCCCCTGCAACTTTACTATGTACATCATCCAAGAACAAATCTAATATAATTTTCAACAATGAGCATAATACAGGGAGAGCGAGACGGATCACTCTGATATTTCAGCTAACATTTAATTAAAGTAAGGGCCAGCCGCACACGAGAGAGGAAATAAAGCCTGTTATTACACAGGAGGGCTAAATATGTTAGGCCCAGACATGCACAGTGATTAAACGCGTCTGCATAGCCAGTGATGGCTTTTTTATGATTGTGCATGATGCATGATGCTCCGCTCTCATTATGAAAATGGCAGTGTGCCGTGTCTGACCTTCTCCGCGACTGCCTGCAACAGTATCCCCCATAGAGCGACAGGCAGACGGGCTCATGGTCCCCCACCGCCCAGGCAGTAATGGGATTAAGATCTATTGGCTAATGAGCCTTTTAATAGAATTTCTGCAGCAGATTAACCGTTGATCAAATGTCCCGCAGATTAGGGCCTTATCTATTTAAAAATTACCCGCATTTGTCTGAGTAGCAGGTCGGCTAAAAAACCTACAACATGTTCCTTTTTTTTTTTTCTGTTTTCCATACTGGACAGGTTCAAAAGGCTCTCTCTCTTTCGATGTGGCAGACTTTAAAGCGAAAGCTCACATTTCACTAATTACATCAGTTTGGCGGGAGCAGAGCACCTCTTTTTCTCCCCTCAGGACAGCGATGCTGGGTTAAAAGGACACTGCTTAAAAATCATGAGTCCTCAGCAAATACCATAACTAGCCCATCTTTGAAAATTAATATAAATTCTCCCCACTCCTGAAGAGAAATATCCAATGCTCTTTGTTGCCTGTGAATTTCAGCGTGATAAAAGCTCAGGGAGCTTTTAGAGGGAAAAGCTGCACGAGGTGCGTTGCCAGTATGTAAATAAAAATCGAGCCGAATTTGTTCAAATCATCCTCCTCTACCCGTCGTTCAAAGTACACCCATGCAGTCAGATACTATTTATAACAGACACTGATGGTGAAGTCAGTCTAAAAATATGTAAATGGGTTATTTTCAGCCAGTTTCATTCAGGAGTTTTAAAAGCATGACTGTCTGGCTACAACAACAGAGGGTTACACCCCCAACAAAAGATTTTGCTGTTTTCTCTTTTATCTGAGCCAAACCTGTCAGCTGCAATTACGGCATAATGCTTCTCTGGCCTGCCGTCAAATCACCCTTTAAAGCGCGGCGGCGCTTTTGGACAGTGAAACTCACTGCTGTCACACCTTGGACTTGACAGGACTGAATGTGTGAGGTGCAGAGGATGTAGTGCGCCAGGAAAAAGTCTCTCCTTCTCTTTTGTCATCTCGCGTAAATGATAATGGAGGATCATTGTAATTAAATCATCACCAGTGACAATCAGACAAGGGCGCCGCCTGGAAGCTCTGTCTCCACAGAATCATGTGACTTTCGCCTTTTGTTGAATCATCGATGTGGATGGCGCAGTATGTTCGCTTGTTAAATGAATGTCTTGTTTTCCCTCTCTCCGCTTTGGGGAAAAAAAAAACCCTACACAAATCAAATCTGGCTCTCTGCCTCCATCACCTGGATAGGTCAAGGCCACGGAAGAACAGTTATTTTGAAGTTACCTCGCTGACGAAAAGACTGAAATTGACAGAAATATCTACACAAAGAGAGGAGGATGAGGATGGGCGAGATGAGGAGGAGAGTGGTGATGAAAGGAAGAAGCAGGAAGAGACGGGGGAGGAACAGGCGAAGGAGGAGAAAGAGAGACGATGAGGCAGACTGCAGTTATCCTTCTCGTTATCCTGAGTGGCAGCCTGGAAACAAGGGCTCTATTAAGGCAGCTCTCCGAGGACAAAGTGAGGAACAAGCGGACCGGCTTTCCTCTGCACCCTCCTGGGCTTGTTATGCCATTCTGCCACACCTCCTCCTTTCTTTTTTCATCCCCCTGCCTTCACCTTTCCACGTGTCCTTTTTTTTTTTTTTTTACCTCACCTGTCTATCTGTGTCTCAGAGCTGAGCTGAGGAAAAAACAGGTGCCTCAACCATCACCTTTCCACATCTCCACAGTTTCCTCTCTCTTTGATCAGAAAAAGGGCGAGAGAGAAGAGAGTTTAAAGTTTAGCCCAAGCCTGCCCTCCTCTCTGCATCCTTCCCTTTCATTGTCCCCGCACCCGCCAACCTCTTCGCTTTGTCCTCGCTTTCTATTCTGATCCTGGACAGGTGCGGTCCTTCGCTTTTACCCTCTCTTTCCTCCCTTTCTTCCGCAGCTGTCGCTTTCCTCCCCGCGTCTTTTACCTTCTTTGACTGACAGATGGCCTCGGGGGTGGGGATGCAGTTCTGCCGCGCTGCATCACTCAGCGGAAAACCCGGGTGCTGTTGCCTCGCGTACATCTCCCCATACAGTAACTGCATTCAAACTGATTTCCATTTCCATAGAGCCCTACCTGATAATCCTTATAGGCTCCAGGAGGAGTTATTCAAAAACATCTCTGGATCTCATCTGAACGTCTCCTCCCTCCCCTCAGCCAGATGCTGTTTGACAATAAGTGGCTTTCAAAATGAGCCGAATCTCTCATGTCAGGTCACATTTACACTGACGGCTGGGAGGAAGCTGCAGAACGTTTTAGTCAATAATAATGTATACAGAGCTTTTGTTGGCCCGTACATGACACAGTGATAAGGTAAGAAATGCATTTCGGATCCTTGCTCTTTTATGTACAGTAAAGTGTAATTGAGCGGCCGTCACCGGCACTCAGTCTTCATTAAGAGAAAGAGCGAACTCAAATAATCAATCAGTCATCATGAAACCAGAGGCAAATTGAGTTACACACCGGGTTGCTGAAGATGAAACAGACACTGAAACGCAAATCCATATCTGCAAGCACTTGAGTGGGAGAGTGGATGAATAATCATGGCAAATTGGAAACAAGCCTTTTGAACAATCGGTAGCTGCGAGCGCGCACAGAATGCAATCACTCTGTGTCACTTACCTATGGCTGTAAAATTCATCCAACCGTACAAGTACAACCGAAGTCACAGATTTTTTTTAACCGATTGTCAAAATGCCTTTTTTGTTTATATTGAAAGTAAGAAATTGAGCAAGAAAAAAAGCTTTTAGAGATGCATGATAAATGCTATTCTAGTCTCCAAGGTGGGGAAGAAGGATGCATGTGTCTGATTGACAGGTGGGCCAACAGAGACACAGACACAATATAAATAAACGAGCACTGGTAACTGCTACCTGCTCTTTAAGGAGAAACATCAGCAGCGGCTGCACTAATCAATACATTTGTATTAACAATAGAAAATTGATCATTATTTTGGTGTAGATGGTGAGAACTTCACAATCTTGGTTCAGTCTCAGTGCTTGCATCAGCGTTTCCAACTGCAGCAGACACACTGTGCAATAGATATCCATACAAACAAACAGACAGACAATCTTAGCAACTTGCTGGTGAACACAGTGGAGCACTGAGCAGCAGGAGTTGGTGGAAACCAAAACAACAAAAAACTAACAGGAGAGAGAATATTGAATTTGTCAGGTGGCCAGAAAGACAACAAATGAAGGCTAACGTTACGACGTCTCTGCTGCTAAGCAACTGTTTGCCGCAGAGCTGTCTGGTTGGGGTGCCCTTAAGTGGTCAGGAAAAATCCGTTAATGCGGGTGTATGTATAAGGAGTAGACCATTTAGCATCGACGGTGACCAAACTTGACATTTGCGCCTCGGTGAGCTACGGCTGACGTGGTGATTATCTAGCAGGGGCTGGAAAATGATGTCAACAGTGCTGCTCAAGCTGCTGATGGCTGTTCAGCAGCTCATTCAGCAAGTCAACACAAGATACGTATCGGGGATTGTAGATAAGGAGGAAACAGTGACGAGAAAGCTAATATGGGTTACGGTTCAAAGGAGCCTCTGTGGCTCTTTTTGTGCTCTGATCACCAGCGTCACTGTCAGCCGATTACAGGACATCCACTGTTTTACTGCTCAATGCAAATACAGGGTACTACCATATGCAGTGGTTCCATCATGATATCAAAGAAATATAAAATGAACGCTGTTGACCTCTAGAAACTGTTTTTTTGTCTCACAGGACAGCACAGGGTATGTAATATACTGAGCAGAGCTGTATGCTGCTGCAGAGAAATACATTCAATTTCATTCCCTTTTCCTTTTGATGCAGTGTAACTGTCCAGCACCCGGTGCAGCTCGCCGCACGGCAGCAGCTCCAGCACCGAGCTATCCCTGGGAGATGTGTCATTTAGGTAGAAGCAGCAGGTTACGCCGAGCTAAACGACAGCTCCGGCCATTAGCAGGGCCTAATTAAGACACACTAATTACGGGTGATGGAGTGAGCGCTTTGTAAGGCCGTCTCTAAATAAATAATGAATACATAATCACTGTGCTTAAACAAGCCGCTTGAGCTTAAACAGTCACAGCCCCCCAGGCCTTGTGGGTAAATCGCGGAGCAAAAGGAGGGCGAGAGGGAGAGCTGCAGCGATGCATCATGGGAGCTGTCAACGGGCGAAAAAATTAATATGGTTTTAAATATTCACTACCTGTGCCTGAGTGCCGGGTGGGAGGTGCCCAGGGGAGATTTCAACTGTGATGAGGTTGTGATGGTATTTTTTTTTCCTGGCCCACCATTGTGTAATACACACTGTGGCCCTTGCTGTTCAAAATGATACAACAGCAACAACTGCTGGCAACTCCTCTGTACTGTGTAATTTAGCCTGGACATGTCTGTTTTTTTACAGACGTGTAGCCCATCTTTACCTCCTTGTACCTGTTAATATACCTGCTCACGCTGACCTGACCACGTCTTTTTCGTTATTTATCTTCCTGCTTGGGTGACTTTGGCTGTCGACTGCTCTGTCCGTCTTTCAGCGTGCTGCGTTTTTGGCTGTCTGGTCTGTCTTTTTGTCTAAAACTCTGACAAGCGTCCGATCAATGTAAATGAGGTCTGGAGGAACAAATTGTTTGTCTGGCCCCGCTCAGCTCTCTGTCCTAGTCAATATGCCAGCGTGACCTCGGGGCTCCGCACTCCTCCTCTCGCTGACTTCAAAGTTTCCCCACGAACTCGCCGGCCACCCACTTCCACCCACCCTCCGCCTCCCACTCTTCTCGGCTGCTATTTTTCCTGTTCCATTTTTACATCTCATTATAAATCACCTCCTTTCAGTGTCCCTTTATTCACTCCCGACTCCCCTTCTTATCTCCTCTCATCTGCTAATACCCAATAATTAAATATCTTTTGTCTTTTTCTACATATGTCGTCTTCAAACTTTCGCTTTTCCCTCCATTCATTTATCTCCCTTCTTCTCCTCCTCCGAGAACACACAGGGAAAGGTTGCAAGAAATCTCAGAATATTTTATTGTACAAATAGCATGTGGAGGCTCTGATGAAAAGGGGCCGTTTCACCGTTTTAAACTGAATGTTTTCCCCTTTAGATCAAGTCTCTTCGTGAGAGTATCACTCTGGAGGAAGTAGTGCTCTGGTAAATGATCACGACTTGAGAAAATGAGAGTTTTTCCTACCAATAAAGCATCAATTTACAGTGTAGGTGTACTGCACCGGGCCCCCCTGATGGTGCTCTTGAACATAACCCTTCAGGAGTGTGTAGGAGTCACAAATCCAAATTGCATCATTAACACTGAACATAAAAATCTTTTATCTCTTTCTCCTTGTCCTTAAAGAGCACAATTGATGCTAAACTAGCATCAGTGTGATTGAGCATGGATGATTAAAAGTGCTTGTGATGGCATGACGCTGCAGATTAATTGAAAGATGATAGGGAAAGGTGTCTGTCCGCAGCGTCTGATCAAACGTGATCCTCCCCTGAGAAGCGCACAGCATCCTTTGAGAAGCTCACAAGAGGCCAGCCAAGGACAGCGGAGACGGCCATTAGCTACAGAACTGACAGCGTAGTGACAGAAAATTTTAACTGGTGGCCAAGCACTCTAACAAGCTTAAGGGGGCTTGAAAGGAGAAGATAATGAGCCAAAAATAAAGGAAATACAAAGGCTACCTCCCCATTCATCTCATAGGAACAGTTCAGCAATTCAGTCGATAAACACACTAAACAAACGGGGATGTTCACAGATGTGATGTCCAATTATTTTATGCAGGCTGCTAAAAAATCTTTACAGGCCATTTGTCCTAAAAGCATCTTAAATCTAAGATGATCATAAAGCCCTTCTTATACCCATTTTTACAGTTGTGTTGTTTGTTTATTTTCCAGAAGCATCGTAACTAAAGACTTGTAGACTACAACTTGCCTGCCCACACATCTTTCAGGCAAAGCTTTTATGGTTTTATGCGTTTCTTCTAATCATCCAGCCCATACCTTTATCACAGCCACCATGATATTCTCTGTTATGGTGTTTTATGCAACATGAGTGAAGATCTTGAAATGCAAACAATAAATAAATAAATAGCTCCACAGGCTATAATGGGAAAAATGGAAATTACTGAGGATAACATGCTTTTCAAGGAAATATTTATAAAAATCATTGATTCGCATCGAATTGATGAATTGTGCATGATTATATCTGTCAATTTCCATTCTCTCCTTCATCACTAATGCAAAGGCACCCCGAGCATTGATATCCAGTACAACCTTCACACTGTGATGGACAGCGGTGTTAGCTGCTCAGTTCTGGCAACATCAGATTAATATGCAATACGTGTATTTCAGCCTTACCTTTCTGGTGCATCCTTGAAGTAAAGAGGTTTTTGCTCACATGCCTAATTCCTCCAGTATTATCGTATATGATGTATATTATATTCTATTCATCTCTTGCCAAAGAGCCACTTTTCCTGATCCTTTGTTTTTTTTCTTTCAATATATCCATTTATTCTAGTGCTTTTAGTCACCTCCCTTTTTGTTAATATTATCCACACAATCTGAATCTCAATTTATGCTAAAGTGAAATGTCTAGCAGGTAATTTGTTTGAAGTATACCTAATCTACTTTCTTACACCTGCTGCAAACCTTCATGCACTGAAGGTTTTTTTTCATTTGTGCTTTACACAACTTTAGCATTTCTATTGGTTTAGTTTAGGTTACAATGAAATGTACCACACAATGTGGACAGTCAAAGTTAACAAGGTGTATGTTTGCATTGGTACCTGGGTGCTGTTTTCAGAAATGCATGTACAAATTTTTGCAGATGTCCACAGAAATGCTTTTAGAAAACAGTCTTAACCACTTAAAATATATATTGGGAAACAAGGCCTGGGGCAATTCACTGGGGCAGCCTTGCTTTTCTGCACTTAGTGAATGTTATGACAAAAATTATTTACAGCATGAAACCAAATAAAACAAAAAAACCCAAAATGCAGTCAAACTGTGGCTGCAACTTCATCAGGACACAATGTGTGTTGATTTAACCACATGAGAGCAATTTAGTCAAAGGTAAGTGATCAATCACACAAAACAATGACCTTACTCATTCTATGTGACATTTCAGCACTTGTAGATGAAAAAAACACATCAGGAGCTTTCCCAGACATATTAGATCTAACTATGAAACAGCATAATAGCTGTGGTGGCTCAATTTTTATCCTGGACTCCTCCTAGCCAGGGTAGAAAATGGACGTCCATTTTACTGAAAAATAAACCTAATATTCCAGTATTTGCCCATCTGTCACCCGGGCCATATAAGGAACAGCACTAGCCTGGGGCTACCATATTGACTATGCAGCATGTTCGGGGCACACATTACATGGCTGGCCCTGCGTACATTTATATCCATGACTGAAGTGTATGTGCCTTGCCGCAGCTATATCCTGCATAATTCATGATGTGTCAGAGTTCTCCACTAGCTGGTGTCTGTCTGTCAGCACTGTGTGTCCCCTGTCCCTCCCCATCCATTCCCTCTGAATGGTAATGACAAACCACTCGGCGCGCACACACACACACACACACAAATACACACACACACACAGAGTCACAAAAATATCATAACACAAACAGAACACATTAACACATATAGCATTCAAAACATGTGGTAAATATTACACCAGAACAAAGTTGAAATACTACAATCCAAAATGAGGAGGTGGGCTGACAATTAACAAAACTGTTAGCCCCCTCTCATACGTAAATGTGCGCGTATGCTCATAGGTGTGCGTGCGTGTGTGTGTGTATCCGCGCTGCCTTGAAGAGCTCCTGTTCGGTGTCTTATGACAGGCCGTCAGTCTGCCGCTGCAGCAGCAGAAGTGGTGGAGTCCCTCGGGAGGCCTCTAAAAGCTCACAGGGTTCTGGGGGTGGGGAGCCCAGACTTAGTGAAAGCTTTTCCATGTTCATCCACCCAGCTCTGCTTCTCCTCCTCCTGCAGCACAGACTCCACCAGCCTCATTCCGCATCCAAATGCAGAGAAAACTCACTAACCCCTAACCCTCTAACCACCCATCCCTCTCCTTGCATTTCCCAATCCGGCGCTGCATCTGTCAGTTTTTCCCAACATCTCTGTATCTTTCTTTCCACTTCACCTCCTCTCACCCTCCCTTCCTAGTTGTTACCTCTCTTTCCTCTCCCTCGAATTTTGCATCTGTCACTCTCCCCGTACATCTCCATCTCCTCTCCCCGAACTAATGTCCTCGCCCCTCCCCATCCTCCTTCCCATCCGCTCTCCCTCCCCTCCCCACCAGTAGAGCAGCATATCCAACACTACATTAACCTCCATACATCTCTGTGAGCTTCTCCAGTAGACACTTCCCTCACTGGGAGCTCCTGTCACGCTGTGAGGAGACAGTGAGAAGGACCCCCCTCCTGCTTCACACTGAATGACTGGTGAGGTCTCTAAACAGAGCCAGAGGCTTTAGCCCTGCATGTGGCCCCGATGGTGGTTTTGGACTCTAAAACCACAAGGAAAAAAAAAAACAGAAGCACATAAGGACGGTAGCTGTCACAAAGCTGACTTGGGTGAGATTGTGAGGGAGTTGGATTGCAGGAGGGAGGAGGGAGAGAGAGAGAGAGAGAGAGAGAGAGACAGAGAGAGAGAGAGACGTGCACGCTAAAGCAGCGGTGGTAGTGACAAACATCTCACCGCCTGAGGCACGAGGAGTGCACAAGAGATACGGCTTACACGTGAGCGCTTGTTTGCGTTCCTGTCTCCGAACTTTGAATTTTAATCAGCCTCAATAATGAGCGGAGAGGAGCCTAAAAACAGACTGATCCCTGAGCCACCAATCACTCTTCCTCTGATTTCTCTCATGGTGTGATTAAGATGGAGACAACTGTATTTATGGAGAAAATTGCTTGCAGCCAGTTGCTTCTCAGTCACATTTAACGGAGAAAAAGACACCTTGAAAGGTTGGTTCCCCCATATTTCCTGTGTTTTTTGTTTCATTTGGTGCTGCTTCCGCCTTGACACGGTGCAGGTGAATGAAAATGCATTGTAATATAATCTAATGCTCACAACGCCGAAAAATGACTCTACTAGTTCAGCACTTTGGGAAATATGCTGGTTCGCTTTCTTGCTGAGCGTGAGATGAGCAGATGGATGGTCTCATATCTGTTTGTTACATATAAAGCTGTAACCTGTTAGACACTGAAACAGTTAGCTTAGCATAAAGACTGGAAACAGGGAAAAACATTTCCTGGCTATTCCTTTAAAGGTCACAAATTAGCCTTGCTTTTTTTATCCATACAAAAAGCAGAGTAAAAACTGACTTTCTAGAGTCTTCGCTTCACCTCACTTCATATTCAATAGACAGACATGAGAGTACTATTGATCCTCTCATCTAATTTTTTCCCCAAAATGTCAAACTGTTTCTTTAAAAAATTCAACAGCAGGGTCCTGGTTTTGTTTTTTACACTTTTCTGTTTTTACCCTTGAAATGAACATAGACTTTTCAAGGATTTGATACATTGTTGGACTTCAGATTTCAGTTGTATGGTCTGCATTACATTGGGACTGACAACAACAAGAAAATACAGTAGTCTTATCTCTAACAGAAAAGACAGTAGTCTAATCTGTGGATACATGCGGGTGGAAGAAGGTTAAATAGATATTTTTCAATACAACATAAAGAAAACTAAATTCACCTGCATCAAATTGGGGTGACGACAGCCATCTCAAAAACCTAAAACATTACAACCAAAAGTATGTGCATGGCTGGATGTCATTACATTTCATTTTTTATGAGCTTTGAGAATTTCAAATGGAGATATCAAAGAGATCAAAAACAGATGAGGAGGTGCTTCTTCCTCTATGTGTCTTCATTTCTATTATCCTTGACAAAGCGTTCATTCGGTGAGTACTGAGCACTGGTGTAATGAAAAAGCTGAATGTGACAGAAAATTCTCACATGTATGATTGAAGCTAGTTAGCTCGTATGTGGGTGTGTTGGTCTTGATTTCATGCATGTAGCTGCTATACTATAAGCTTTTTATCAAATTTTAACAAAGCAGCGTGCTTTGACATTTGCTGGAATTTATTTTCCTTCATTGTGGATGAATATTTCCATTAAACCATCACCGCAAGCATAACCTCAGTATGGCTGATCTGATGGAAAAAAAAGAAAAGAAAAAAAAGCTCCTACTCAAAAGAGACATGATTCCTACAAAACTAAATATTTATTGGTAGCTCTCTGCTTTTCATTTGGAGTGATGAATAAAATCACCTTGGGCAAGGCTGCCATATATTCTGTAGGATTTTTCCTTTGATGGAGTATTCTGCCACAGTTTTTCGAGGCGTGGGACACACACAAAAGAAAGTAAGGTGAGGGAGGGAGACAAGAAGAGAAAGGCAGGGATCTAAAACACTATAGAAGGTAATGAAATGTGTGATTGCCTGGACCGCGCCATTACTAAGAGGTCCTCAGAACCTTCTCTGCTGCAAAACGGGGAGGAGGATAAGTCATTATGGTTAGGTGTGTTAACACACTCTCAGTAGCTCCAACACACACACACAGGCAGAGACACACATGCACACACTCTCCCTTCCTCGGCATCGCAAAAGCAGCACCATGAGGAAATTCATTTACTTTAGGACGGGCAGTAAAAAAGACGCCTCGTAAAAAAAAAAAAAAAAAGGCTCCTTTATGTGCAATCAATACCTGAACCAATGAGCAAGCAGAGAGGCTCAGTTTGCTTCACTCAAACACGAGCGCACACACTGAGAGAACCGTCATGACTTGACTTTCTATTAGCTCGGCCGCTTGTCTCCTGAAGGACACTCCACGAAAGGTTGAAACGGGTTATGAGAAAGGTGTCGCTGCCATAGATTAGACGTACGCTGCATCGAGCTCCACCGCCAGGATTATAGTCTTTCTTGGTTACCTTAAATCAACGGCGCTGCGGGGGGAAAAGAAACACACACTGAAAAGGATCCAAAGCCCAGAGTCTTATCACAACATTGTGTTTGACATACTCCCATGCATGAGCGCAAGTAGTGATATGGTCTTTGCTCCAAACACAGGCTGGCTTAATACTCGGTTAAGCTATCGCGCCCTATCGGTACACCGTGCATCAGGAGTTTGTGCAGCTGTAATTTGGATGTGGCACGGAGCCTGTGGAGGAGGAACGCCATGCTGATTAATATGGGCTGTGATATGGGGTAATTCCCATACTGCTGCAACTGCAGTTCAAATCCTCCATCGGGCCACTGGAAGAGGTACAAGCTCATTATTCACTGTGGAGCGCAGACCCACACTGTCACACGCACATAGTCACAAACACACACAGGTACATGCACACACACACACACACACACACA
>JAOXYL010000090.1:7765169-7781147 GCA_028564955.1 Terapon puta | reverse complement strand
TTTTTCCCGTATTGGATGAAATGTTTAATAGAAATCTGTAAAAAGTACATCCAATGCTTTCATCATGTGTGTCCCTTCTTAGTTTCATGGAGAGTGCAAGTCCAGAATTCCTTAGTATAAAAAGTGTGAACTGTCATTAGGTGAACATTACATTTGGGAGACCAAAGTTGACTTGTAAGAGATGATTGAAAAGAATAGAAAAGAGTGGCAGTATTTATTTGTATGTACAGAAAATATCTGCTAATAATCTGGTTCTCTGATGCATAGTAGGTAGCACTGAACTTTGTTAATGCACACAAGTCACACACATCCTCAGTGCTGCATCAGCTCCGCTTCTGATTGTACAAACAAATTATCTGACCGAGCTGTCTTGTCTTGTTCTACGAAGCTGTTGTGGAGGAGCTTGCCGGATTCATCAAAGACGTTGGAGCCGGCCATAATTGACTTTGACTCTTATTAATTTCAAATTAGGGATAAGACGACATTAACATGCTGTCATTACTGATTTCTTTTTTTTTTCTTTTTTTTTTTTAAATGATCCAACTTTGTCTGACAGAGTTTTTCTTAATAAGTCCTCCAAATGATTTAAAAACAAATTCCTTTTTCCAGGGTGACACATAGAAGTCCTTTTTTGGTATGAGCCTTTGTTGCCACGGTTACAACAATAAACACGATTAAGGTTAGGAAACAATCCTGGCCATCATTACTCTTGGGTTGGCAGTCTTGAAATCCAGTAGGGAGGAAGTATCCTTATAACGCTGTCTTACTGACATCCCCAGCATTAAATTGTGGCCTATTTTGAATGTCTCCCCCATTCAGACAAACCACTGTGCAGTTTGTCCTAGTTGGTGCGTGCTACACAAGGTTCTTAAAGACTTGTACGCAGCCAGTGGGAAAGGGCTATTTGTCTTCATCAGTGGGAGACAGAGGTTGAAATGCAGAGGGCCCTTCAGAGGTGGGCAGTGAAGCACTTAAGGTTGCACCACTCGATTTTCAATCTATTCAAAGTAAAGCACTCCACACAGTGGCTTGGCTGCTTCTCCGAGTCCAGACCGCTACTGGTCACTGAGCTTGGCCGTGCGCTCGAGCATATATTAAATTCTAAATCCGTAAATAGATACTGGAGAGTGAAAATTATTCCACTAGAGATGTCCAATAAAATAGCTTTGCACACAACATACAGATGTTTTCAATTATTCGGACTGATTAAACCTCTGCTCAGCTGGGCAGAGCTATGCTGGGACTTCCACGACAGCCACCAATCTTAATGTGAAAACAGCAATAATGAAGGTGGATGTTGTACCATCTTAACAGGTGCAACAGGCGAGCGGGGGAGACGGCAATCAAGCAGAGTCTGCACATATCCACACAGTCCTGGCAAAGACGTCTAATCAGGCAAAATAAATGAAAACACCTGTGTGGGTATGCCTTGGGCGCCTTTGATTGTGCTCTTAAAAGTTATAACCTTGAAGATTTAAATAGTGTTGACTTCCGCTATGGCGATAAGCTGTAATTGCAGGTGTCTCACTTCTATCGTCCCAGAGGCCAGAAAAAAACTGAACGCCACTTCATATACAGATGAGCTGATCAGTGCATCTGTTGGATTAAACTCCCTGTTAAACGCCTAAATGTGTGTCGCCTGTGATTCTTCCACAGCTCCCATTCATAATACCACAAATGCAAGGGTTTTCAGCAGTGGGCCATGGGACCAATCACCACTGGACTGTGTGTATTAAATTGAGGTGCCTATATACAGCCACTTCCACACTAAAACCGATGGTAAACCAATACAGGTGTTTCCATTTTTTTTGCCTCATTACACCTGCAGAGGCTATCCATCTACCTCGAAGTGGAACAATTTGCATCTTATGTCCTTTTGTGGCCATGTGGTTGGAAGAAGATTACTGGTTCTATTCCAGCTTGGAGCAGGTGTTTTTCCCCCCTCAATTTCCATTTCTCAGTGATCAATAACTTTCAATATCTCATCTTTATGGCTGGCATTCCTGGGCTACATGATTCCATTTGGTGTTCCCAGCTACTGCCAGAATAGCTGGCTTTGTGTTGCGGTTATTTTGCTGATGCATTATGGAGTAGATTGTCAGGTGAAGTCTTACTGCTCAACACATAAAATCTTGACCACACAAGCTGAAAAAAACATATATCAACAAAACCACAGAGAGAGGACTTTCTCCAAACTCCTCGAAATGACCATAACCTGGATGGATACGCATCTTCACCGACAGAAAGGGGAAAGGGACGAGAGACCATCAGAATGAAGATATTACAAAGATAATCTCTTGAATCTATCCCTTACTCTGCATTTAGAGATTTTCCTGTTGAAACCTTAATTACAAACCAGTTTTCCATCTCTCTCTGTCACAGATCTGACCCCATGCATCTCTGTTCTCCTTAAGCCGGATCAACACAGCTTTGCTCTATGCTCCATACATTTGTCCAGTGCTTCTGCATCAAATTCAAGCTGCAACTTTAATGTAAAAATGCAAAAGGCGCTCTAGTATGTTCTTTCTGGTCTAATAAAAAAACAGCGAGAACCATATTTAAATATATCATATTTCACCAGATCTACCCTAAATCGTACACACTGCACCTTTAAGAGTTATCACTTCTGTCAGCTGACTTAGAACAACATGAGCAGCTGCTTCTCTCATGCTATTTTCTATGAAAATAGCAACATAGCTGTGTGGGAAGATGACGTTCCCATTCTTAATCCTTAACCTTTGATTAGTCTGTTGTTTCTCTAAGTGTGCGAAACCGCCGTCAGCAAGCACAGCTCCAACTATTTGAATTGATGAACAAAACCTGAGACATGGGTGCCGCTTCAGATGTCTGGCACAGGCTAACGCTAACGTTGCTCCGTTACTGCCAGATATATGTCGGTTGGCACTTGTTTGCTAACGTGTTAGCAAATAAGCCCGATGCACGAATGCTGTATCATGCCTGCAAGTTTGTTTGAGGGCTCGTGGCAGCCTAGCGATTAAAACTCGGCCGGTGCAGCTTTAAGAATGATTTATTAGATTGTCCTTTGTATTTCCTTCTCACTCTCATGATTCCATATTTGGATCCATATTAGCTGTTGCCTTAGCAACAGCTATTCTGGGTTCTAAACTGCATGCCAAACCATCAGACAGAAGATGCACAACACTGCCAGGGTAAACAAAATAATCTTGATAATGTGATGCAACCAAATGCAATTCGATGCAAATATAAGTTCACCCCGAATACACCCGACTATGTAATGTGCTCCAGGGCCTTGTTCCTGTTGATAGTCCAGGTCAAATGTAGACGCTCTTTGAGAGACAAGCTCCATAGTCCTTGACATTACCAATTTATTATTCATTCACTGTATTCCGTGTCTGCAGAGTGCAAGAGGACATTCACCTCTGAACATGTTGTGCGCCAGGTGCTTTTGGGAAGAGCACTTCAAATTGAATTTCAATAGATTTGCATTGGCATTCACTCGGCTCACATGTCCTTGGGTAGAGTACCGCCCACAAAACCGCAAACTAAGAGCTCAGCACCTGCCTACAACTGTGGCATTCACATTTACTTGGTCTTCTTCCTTTCACGGTTTCGTCAACACTTGATGCCTCCAGCTATTCAAAAGCTTCACGGATAAATGAAGCAGACAGACAATCGCCGACCACTTATGAAAGTACACGTGTCCTTCACTAAATGAATGGAGGCTAATTAAACCCTGTGACTGGCTTTGAGAGAAAGAAACAGAGGTGTAGAGAGGGCATGGTGAAAATGGAAAGTAGAAGGAAGGGCAGATAGCAGGGCAGGTAAGGAGAAATACTGGATTAAAGACAAAGACAGAGTCACGACAAGCTATACTGTAGAGCTAGATAGAAAAGCGGCGATGAGACAGCCGGGGAGGGGGTGAGCGACTGAGATAGTGAAGTGCGAGAGAGACAGACGGAGGACAGACGGAGGTGGAGAGAAAAGGGCAGGCAAAGTAGTGGATTAAACACAGAAAAATGGTAGCATAAGAAAGAGCCAGTGTGAGGCAAAAGTGTCGAAAAGTGTGGAGTGTGTGTAAGAGACTGAACAATTGAGATAGCGCAAGGAGGAGATTTAGATGACGGAGGAGCAGAGGGTGGAAAAGAAACCAGCGAAAGGCATTAACTGCCGCTGAGAAGACGGAAAGTAAGAGAACAAATTCAGCCTGTCCGCAATCGCAATGGTAACCTTGAGCTGAGGTCTTAGGTGACATCTTTTCTGCTTTCTGATTGGCCATCCGTGGTGCGGCTCTGATTTAGAGCCTATTAACTGTAAGACACCATCCATCGTGCCCCCGGTGACAGCAGTTACGTTCGCTAAAACAATATGTTAGGAGGTGAGATGATGAGGGGACTGCACAAACGTGTGGAGGGAGAGCAACCATCTCCATCTCCATTAGCTCACTCCATTTTCTTGATTGGCCTGTCACATGGACACACGTGATGCGCCAAGCAAAGAAGGCTGGCCAAGAGTCAGCAGCACCTTTTATTGCAGGGTGAAATGCTCGGGGTCAATCCTTCGCCACGCCACGATGGATGGCTATAAAACGGCTGTCATCTTTTCTTTTTTCACCTTTGTGCATTCCTGCATAACTACTGCATCAATCATGGTCATAACAGAGGAGGGAGGGTAACTTTGCATTATTAGGGTGACAAAAAAAATGTCCTTGTTATGCATAAAGACAGAGGTCCTGCTGCCTGACAAAAATGATAACCAAGCTACAGCTACTTTAATATTTAGAGTTATGCTGTATGAAATAAGAAATCTGAAACTTTACAGTTTGGATCCTTGCAAAATTGCAATGGAATTTTTTTAGCAACCAAATGAGTAAAAGCATAAAGTCGAAAGAGATTTCGTTTAAGTCGTTTAACTCTTGTTTATATAGTATTTCGTTCTTCTCAGAAACCTTTTAAGAATAAAAGAAGCTTTCCAATTATCCTAGTGTGCAGTCACTCTTCAACATCCACAAGCCCACAACCAACGCAGGTAAGTTCAGTGCGGGCGATGACAATGGACTTGTCTCCTTAATCTACACTATAGCACATCCTGTTATGTTTTTTGAGGTTTCTCCTCCCACTATTTTTAATGTAGGTGTCAGTATGATAACACTTAGCACTAAACCCAAAGTACATCGGAGCCTGACAGGAGACTTTAGTTAAAAAGGTATTGAATACATTGAAATTTTGACCTAACAAAGGTGCGAGATCAGAAGATATTTGTCGCCCAAAACCAAAAATATCAACCTGCTGGTGGCCCTCGAGGCAAAGTCAGTAAGATCTGTTCTCTGGGGACATTGATTATACATGTACGAGATTTCATGCCACCCCATTTTAATGGTTGTAAAAATGCGGGCAGTAAAGGTACCCGGAACATGTTGATGGAAAAAAAAGCACTGTCAGGCCGTGAACAGCTGGCACAGCTGCCTCCATTGTTATCCATTTTAACATGGTGGCAGCGGCAAAGGGAGGGAAGGCGCCTGCCTCACTTATGAACATGCACAGCTTTTTACAGCTGCATTTGGGGCTAATGATCGCTCAAGTTTTTCTGCTTGTCCCCACTGCTTGCCGGGGGGACCATAGCAACCACCGAAACTACAGAGAGAGGAATGAAGGAGCTGATTTTAGAGATATCTGAGTTTTGAAGAGTTCAGCACCAACAGAGAAGAGTCATATCAACGCAGAAATAAAGTACTGGAGCAACATCAGCTTTGAAGTATGATTATCTAGCCTAGCACAATAAACAAGGTTCATAATACTAGTCGACAAAAGTTGCTATATTAATAATCACCGTCATCATGACATTGCTATCAGTTTCTTCTATTTCAAACTCCAGCCTGCAGTATTTATCTTCATGGTGAGATTGTGGATAGTGGATTAGTGAGTTCTTCTACTGCCAGTTCAAGACACACTGATGTCAGGTGAAAACACACAATTGTACTGAGTTAGAGAAGCTGGGGGAACAGCATCCAGACCAGAAGTGGTATCGGGACTTTGGCACTCTATAAACTACCACTGTTGACCATGTGCAATGACCTAGAATACATATCTATGCATTCAAATACACATTGACACTACACATGCTATCACCAAGTGTTATTGTATCGTTCGAGGTCATACGTTTTTAATATCCCCGCCGTTGTTCATCCAAGTCATCCCACAACTATGTAAATGGGGAATAGTGGCTTATCCTTTTCTTTGCATAGAATGTAGTTTCTAATAGGGAGCATCCTCGCTATCTGTGTTTCATACTGCAGTATACCATGGTCTGGGAGTAGGGAGATAACACTGGCGTTGCCTCTGGATGTCCCACAAAGACACCCGAATCTGTGCCATTCCACCAGCGGCCTCTCTCTATCAGTCTTTCTTTCTGTCTTTTCATCATCTATCCTTCCCTCACCAGCTCACATACCCAAGCAGATGGTTTTCAGTGCACGGCAGAGGGGACGAGACATCCCAGTACATCGTCTGATAGCCCTCAGTAGCCAGTTCCCTCATGACACAGATATATAGCAGTCAGAGGAAAGAGCAGAGAGACAAAAAGCTGTCCCTGCCGGCCAAACAAGTCAACTCAGCAAATAATCTCCACCACGAGGGCGCAGGTTCCCAATGGGTTGAGAAAGGTGCCAGAGGCATGTCACAGCCTCTTTTGGTTCAACGGAGCATCACTGGATCAAATACTGAATTATAGTCGGTGATTGGGTTGTGTGGGAAAGGATGCTTTGGTTCAGAGGATTTAGTTAAAAAAGTTAAAAAAGCTGCTTAAGTTCTGATTATAAAGTATTTTAGTTTATGTTTCTAAAGAAATAAACACTCTTGGTTATCAAGTCTCTCAAAATGTTTAGACAAAAACTAAGCCGTGAAAAACTGAAAACCAAAAACTAAACTTGTGATTATCAAGTCTTTTAGTTTTTGTTTCTAAAGAAATAAACACTCTTGGTTATCAAGTCCCTCAAAATATTTAGACAAAAACTAAATCTTGGTCTATGTGTAAAATTATTCACAGAATGTCACTGACGGTGCTTAAAATTGTAAAAAAAAAAAAAAAAAGTTGCCAGATGCACTCATTTGATATGTCGAGAGTGAGATGAGACTGGTAATTAACCAGGAGGTAATTAGCTAAGTTTGGCAAGAAGACTACAAGCAGGGGAAAGTGGCTACCCTGGCTCTTTTCAGAGGTGAACAGGATTTCTTGGCCTGGTATAGTGACTTCCTGGGTGTGTTAACTGAGGATAGATTGGTGCTATAGAGGTGTTGGTAGGTGGATTTTGTTACTTTCCCCCTCATTTCCAATCACTGGGTTTAGCTAGGGTAATCTGGGTTGCAACAAGTACAGTTTTTAAATTAGTTGAATAGTCATTATAGAACCTAAAAACATTTCAAAATATCTTGATAAAGTCAACAAAGTCAAAAGTTAAGCCGTTGAATAGCTTATTTTGTTTGCAGTCCAAGAATAGATAGATTTTCCTTTCATTCTATTTGCTGAGTGTGTAAGTATTTGTAAGCTGTACATTGTAATTATGCAACTTGTAATACACAGCGTGTCTGGAAAGTCAGTTCAATAGACAAAATTAGTCTAAAGCCTCAAAATTTTACTTTTATTCAGAGGCAAATTGCTATAAATTACAAAGAAATGAAGTGTTTTTTAATCAGTCTGCGCCTTGACTATTCAGATCAATTATTATTTTCATAACTACTTTAAGGGAAAGAACAGAGAAAAAGCTCCTAGTTTCTTTTTGGAGTTATTACATAAACATGAACATCAGATATACTTTTGTTTTTTTATCTTTTTAAAGAAAAGTCCTCGGTATCTTTAAAAAATAATTGGACAATCACTCCCAAATAAAGAGGCTCAAAAAGACCAAAAACAAATATGCAAAACGTCACTGTCAATTTGGGCGAGAGAAGGAGCCAATTAAGATGACTGAGTGGAGAGAGTCCCATCAGGAAGCAGCAAGAGTGAAGATCTACATTCTGAGAGCGCAGTCATTGTCTAAATACCAGACACTCACACTGTGATCAATCACTGTAAACACTTGGAGCCTGCTACCTCACTTAGAACAATGAACATCAAATGACGAAAAGGTGGAGGAGTAGTGTGTGTGTGTGTGTGTGTGTGTGTGTGTGTGTGAGAGAGAGAGAGAGAGAGAGAGAGAGAGAGAGAGAGATTGTGTATGTGGTGCTGGTGGAATTACAATAAGGGGTGTGTTACTGATTTTTCCCGTTCTCGTTTCTAACCTCCTGCATATTTAATACATGACAACCTGACAATTTCCACATAAAAGTTCGAGCCCCCCAAAAACAGAGCAAAGCAAAAAAACACAGATCCTTGTCCACAATCATCTACCAGGGTTAAATGATTGCACAGTGTACGTGGGTATGGAATCTATGTGTCACATGCGCTTAAAACACTTCAGCGGGACATGACTTGAGTTGAAACTTGCTGCATCTCACAGACATAACTGCCTTGTTAACGTGCAGCGGCATGAACATTTTGGGGGTTTTTTTTATATCCCAGCTCTGTTTAATCCAGGAAGGATTTTCCACCAAATTGATGGAGCATCACCATCTATCACTCATCAGCCTGTGACCAAGCACAGCCTGTAGGCCAGAGGTCTACACGGTGACTAACATGGAGCAGAAACTGTAATTAAAGCTCTATGACAGGCTGCTCTTTTATTTAAAGGCTCAAAACTCAAATCTCTGTTCGTCACTGCATTTTACTAAGATCATTTGAAAATCTTAACATAGCAATGTAATTTTGATCTGTCTTATTCTATTACTTATACTTCATAATTTATTGACTTTTAGGAAAAATTCCATTATATTAGACTTTAATTGCATTGTTGTTAAGATCTGCTATACAAATAAAGATGCATTGCCTTGAAGGCCAATGGTTGATTTGCACACTATATATTAAGCTTAATAAAGCATACAATGCATTGTATTTTTTTCCTTCTTTAACTGTTTTCATATTTTCTCAAATTAGTTTGCTTAGTACACATGTACGATGTATGATCAATGTGAAGATTATTTATGTTACAAATAAATCGGCCTTGCTGACTAAATGCACAGATATACATAATGATGTTTATTTGATTATATTCAAAATAGAAAAGTCTGATGTAGTTCTTTATTTTTTTTTATATCAATCAATTCATTTGTTAGGGTTGTTAATTTTGTTTGATTTATTTTCTTGCAAGAAAATAATTGGGAGTTACTCATCCATCGAGCTCCACTAGTTCTACATCATAAAGTTTTATTGTAATGGGTTGTAAAATTCTTAATTTATTGATGTTGGAATAAGGAAAGATTCACAGTATCTCAGGAAAAAATAGTTGTTTTGTACAGACGGGGAAGAAATACTTAGATCCTTCAGTGAGGCAAAAATGAAACAGTGTAAAAATACAGCACTGAAAGTCCTACACATAACACATCACCTTTTAAGATGAGTGAACGTACATAAAAATATAATCTGCAAAGGTACGAGCACTTGTTACTACCTCTTTAACACCAAACAGCAGACAGATCCCCCTGGCAACTGGATGGTGAATATGGTGAAGCATTTAATAGCTTAAGAGACAAAAATGTATCTTAAGAGTTGCAGGTAATCAAACATGGTATTAAAAGGACTATTCATCTGGTGACCACAAACACAACTTAAAATGAATGATAATGTTGGTCCCTCGTTTTTGGACGTATAAATGAGCAACTGTTTCGCTAAAAGCTGACATCATCATCCTAAAATAGTGATGACGTCAATATTTCTGCTGCCCCCAAGTGGCAACAAAACATCCTCTACAGAAAACTACCATCACCTGAATCATAGCATAAAACATAGACAGCAGAATCAGCAGTCATGGATCTTAAAGTTCAAAATGACAGGACCTCCATGAGTATAAAGCAGTCGGTGTATTAAGGGTGATCCCATCTGGAAAAGGAGTAGAAGGAGATTTCTCCCATGTGCCATTTGTAGGATTGGTGGAGCAGTGCACAGATACTGTTATTTACACTGGAGGGGACTGTCTGGATGATGGTGGGATTATCTGTTTTGGGTGACATTTCAGCAGTGTCACTGAGGTGAGGTGTGTATGAGCACACACAGGCAATCAGAATGTGCATTTGTTTGCTCGTGTAGAAGTGTGTGATTCATGTGTGTGTGTGCGTCTGTGGGGGAGGTCAAGACCCTCACAGGTGGGGAGCCCAGGGGCTCGCGGCTCATCCCGGCAGTGATTGGGTTTTGGAGCGGGCCACGCTCTTCAGTCAGTGCCAATTAGCCTGCTGCCACCTTGTGACATTCAAAAGACAGCAGTGGCAATCGGATCAGCCCGTGTTCACACACGATATGCTTACACACACACAGTTTCTCCTTATAGGCGATACAACGTCACTCTGTTTGCAAGTAAATGAGATTTCTTTCTTCATTATTTAAAGTATTGAAAAAAATCTGCTTATTGAACAGTGATAATCAAATAATTTCTGAAATACCTATGCTTTTGTGTGTGTTAAGACCCTTTTTGCACATAGTGTGACAAGCACATTTTTGCTTGTCACACTATACTTTCTTTTGCGTCATCTGTTAAGTCTCATCCAAAAACAACAATGAACTGATCCCATAAACACTTCTTGACCATGAAGCCAAAGCCTGACACGGCTTATTCCTCTGTGTTATATAGCTCCATTGTTGTCCAAAACCTCAAATAAAAAATATTCACTGATGCACTAGCTGACACATTGCTTTATTATAATGAACATGTGCATCGGAGTTTATAAGCTGTAAATACCCACCAGAGAACAAAATATTTCATTATCTGCAGGTGAAATGAAAAAAAGGGATAATTTAGTCCAGTTTAAGATTTCCAAAATCTTTGGTGAGCAGCTGTTTGAGGAAATAACTAGGCCTTTTGCAACATGGAAACTTTTGCATTTTAAAAATGGATACCTTCAGTATGAGGTAACGTGTTTGGGACTGAATGTGACAGGCAGGGAAGTTGGAAAGTATTAAAGGGACACAGTAATGTGCTACACAATTGGGAAAATAAATACAGAATATCAGCAACTCTGTGAATTTAGGTTTTTCAATGTTGTGAGCCCCAGAGTTTCAGTTGTTTTGTTGTGTTCATCTGCATGGCTCGACAAGGTAAATTATAGAATATTCAGAGTTTGTAATTTGAGTCAACCAACCCATTATTGTTTATGTTGTTCTCTAACTGCTTATCAAGCTATCTAACTCTATCCATTTAAGTATCTAGTGAGCTGGTAAAAATGACACTTTCTTGGATTCACTTTATATGAAAATAAAATCATGTTGCATACGTTCCTCTGTTTTCCAAAATATCATTTTGTATTTCATATTTCCCATATGCATGCTACCAAAAAAACACCCAAGCAGCCTTCCTTTTTGAGAAATCCTGACGGAGAATTTCTAAAGTAGGGCATTTCAAAACCAGACAACAATGGGAGATGTCTCTCTGTCTGCAGTCCTCTACAATGCTGAGATGAATAATGGTATTATCTCTACACGTTGAACTATACTGATTGTTCAATTTAGAGACAATCACAGTCTGTCACTTCCCCACCGCTCGACTCTCCGTCTAATTCGGTACTAAACACACGCATGCATGTTGCAAAATAGGCCCTCAGCCCAACAGCTCTGTGAGGGTGGGATGGAAAAAAAAAACACCGGGCTCTGTTTCTGTCGGAGAGCTCGGCGCTCAAACACACATTCTCAGACATGCACCTGCGCGCGCACACACACACTCACACACACACAGACTTACACAAAGGCAGGGCTAGTATCCCCCTGAGTTTTCCCTACTGCTGCTTCTATGAAAAATTTACACAGAAGTGATCTCATCGGCTATTTTGAGCCCATCTCTGACCTAGGAATGTTTTAAAGAGCTAGTATCTGTCTCTGCTCTTTGTGATGTTTGTCTCTACGTTTGACAAGATCCCAAAAATGTTGCGTGCGTTTGTGTGTGTGTGTGTATGTTCATGTGGGCTTCTATGTTTTTCTGTTTTATGATCTCCCCGCTGTGCTCAATGCACAAAATTGCCTCTGAGTTGGACCTCTCATCTCATCTCGCAGGCACTGTACTGAAACTCATCTAGAATTGAAAGCAGGCGATTTCACTCGTCTTTCTGTACATCTCCTCGGAGCCACAAAACACTACACCTATTATGTGAGCACACAGAATCATAAATGTTTTGGCAAGACAGTTCTCTCATTTTCCACACAGGACACACTCACAGAGACACACACACACACACACACACACCACAATCAGATAGTAAGTGAGTTTCAGAGACACACAAAACATCAGCTGCTTTTGAGAGAACTCCATCAGCAAATTGAGTCAATTTCAGGTTTCTCTGTGCAGTCTCTGATGCAAACACTCACCACAAACACTGCGATCCAATTTCATAGCGGGAGTCAGGCTGCTCTTGAGATGAATAGTGCGGGTCTGAAGTGTTGATGTTGGAAGCACAAGTCTGCCTGCGTGTACTTAGCATCACACTGGTAATGGGATGGGTTGCCCTATCCTTATCTCTACAACAACGAACACAGCTGAAAATGTTTGTGTACCTCGGATATTACATGTGATATACTGTAACACTGATGCGAAAAAACAACCAAGCTGCAAAAAAGAAAATAACAATTTTATGGTTGATGTTTTCTTCAAACAATTTCAGGGCAAAGCAATATTAGCGTGTGAGTGGACTCAATTAAGAGTCTGTCATTGTGTTTTATCTTCATCTTTGACACTTGAATTAAACGGATGTTCAGACACGCAGATACTGTGATAAAGAATCATTCACACTGATTAAACATGCATAAATGGAATTTCTTTTGGCCACTTGACAACCCAATAAGATGGATGCACACCACTCCCATAATATGTACAGTCATTATGGTGAACCCAGGCATGCACAGCATTAGCTGCATTAGGATTTATGTGAAGTTGTGTTTCCTGGACTACATCTAACACTCACTTTCCTTTTCAGCTCTGTTTTGGTATCCACCAACTCTTGTGGAAAATATCTGGCACTTTAGCGGCTACATGCTCCATTTTGTTCATCAGCTTGTCACTAACCTTGCTCGCTGTTTAGTGCTGAGCAGGAAGAGCTAGTTTGTCAGAGGTATATTTAAAAAAAGCTGCCCGCGAGGACTGAAAAAAGGGAAATGAAAGCAGTGGGTGCGAACCAAAACAGTAAAAATCGTGCACTATAAAACTAAAACAAAAGTCAAAGCACCCTGGTAGATGCATAACTGGATGCATGGTGTATCTTATGATTACAACAACCTTTACTGGTGTATTAATCATCAACCAGCATTTTTAAGTTGCTAGTTGAGGTGGGCCTAATTTGGAAAGTAATTATGTCACATAGATGTAATTCAATTTAAAAAAGCATGTTTGAACATCTGGATTGCATACATGTGTGTAGCCTATCATATGTAGTGTAAAGTAGAATAAGGAGAAATGTTTGGAAAAAAAACATAAGTGTCTTTGGGTTGTACTTTAGCACTGTGCTTGAACAAATGTTAATTAACAGCTGTGTCAGAATGGTGTTTTCAAAGAGGCCACAATTTAACACAGTTACGGTGAATGAGGCCGGGATTTGCCACTTGATCAAAACCTACAACCAACAGCATCACTTCCCATTAATTTAAGACAGATAGTATCTTCAATTATGCAGATTCCCACAGACTGCCTAATTACCTGGACAACTGCTCATATCTGTAAATTAATGCGAGCGCTGCAGAAGCTGTGAGCTGCTACTCGGCCATTTAGCACCCTGGTTACAGTGACAAAAAGCTCTACAGCTTGACTGACACTTTACGCTCATCTCGCTAAAGGTGACAGAAAATATATTACAGGGAATGTGTGGACTGTAGATATTTTTTTCTTTTTGAAAGCCAAACGCTTGTAGTCACAAACAGCTCTAAATAAGAGGGCTGTATATTGGCAGGGCAGCTGTCAAGGTCATATGCAGAGAAATCTGAACAACTTTGATGTGATGTTTGCTCATTAATAGCAGAGATGCACAGGGGTAGCAGTTATGACATGATGTTTACTACATATTTTACTGCGGGATAGCACTGGAGATGATAAAGTCATCATTTTTTAACGATGCATCTGGTAGGATTCAGTGGAGATGTGAGGTGAGGAATTCAGCTGCAGCGCCGTCAATTTGGTGTGTGAACGTTTGAACTCCGAGCAGGCTTTTCCATCGCTCGACATGAAACGACCTGCTCAATGAGGTATATAGAGCATGTTTTTCAATCATGTAATGTGGGACATTCAAAAGGCAATCAAGTAAAGCCCTGTCTGTTTCTATGTGGAGGCAGTGCCAATATAATCACCCGCATTGTGGTTTACTTAAAAGTGCAACATGGCTGAAGACATCTGAGCCTTGGTGCGCAATCAGTGATGAATGACCTTGCTGATGATGGATGACATGACTTTAATTGCTCCCCCAGCAGAGAGACACTAAATACATGCAAACTTAAAGATCTTCTGTGTGTTTTTTATATCAAAAATTAATCAACTGCCTTAAAAGACAAATATCAGTGCCTCCATGCATTCTGAAAAGCAGCTATTGCGTGGTGTGGACACAAATAATGAGGGGATTACGGTCTCCCATCACAAAAGGATTATGCGATAAAAGCAGAAATTCAACTAAGTGTTTTATGGGTATTTAGCAAATGTCGACATTATTGCGATTCACAATGTATGTACTTACAGTTATTTATTATTTATTTAACAAAAACAGCCCAAATAGGAAAACCATGGCACTAAAGTGACAATTAAGGTTGACAGCAAACATTTTTGAGGAGATTGTCTTAGATGCCAGGTTGGCAGAGAGCACTGTGATGTTTCCATTAAAACAAAAACCCAGGAACAAAGAATTATAACTGAAATGGTGGAGCACTGATTTAATGTCTTGTATTGAGTGTGCTGGATTATCTACCTCAGGCCTGAGGCAAGTCTGTGGAAGTTGCTTTTATATTGTTCCAAGGTGAATAGAAAAAAAACATTTTCTTTTGAGAGGTGGAAAATAAGCTGTGACATCTCCAACTATGCTGAGCATAAGATGACCCCAGTAGGAATGGGGTGAAAAAAAATTCTTTTCAGGTTAGAGTATAGTGTTGTTCATGGTCATACAGGCATATCTAGAGGAATAAAAATTCATTACAAATATGAACACATTTAAAGAAATCACTTTAAAAACTCTTGTAATGACACATGAATGAACGCTGAGTTCAAGATCAATGTTTTTTTACTCCCCTGACCTCTATTCTCACTTTCCAGCATGCTATTTCAAAACCAAACATGTTTTTCTAGATGTCTGCAATGATGATAGAGATATACAAGTCTGCAGAAGATGCGTGTTGTCTTTGAGTCTGTTTCACGAAAACTGAATCTGATCAGGTTGAGACGAAGCAGTCGGAGTGCCAAGACAACTGTAAATCTTTCAGTGTGAAAATAACACTGGCCCTCCCAAAGGCAAAAAGCAGGTTCCTCTCCTGACCCTTTTGATGCAACCCAGGCACGTTCGCAAACAACAAACACACGTCCACTCTTGGAGGGCAAATGAACTTGAGTGAAAAGTCAGGGTTTGCCATTCAGAGCCATGCCCTACCTTCACAGTAGGCATTATCATCTCTCAGCGGGCGGAAGCCATCCTTACAAACACAGCAGTCTCCTCCCTCCAGGTTCACACAGTCGGAGTGCTCCACGCAGCCGTGGCCCTCTGAGCAGAAGTCATGACCTGCAGGAGGCACAGGGAGGAAAAGGTTGAGACCCGGAGGAGACTAGTGATGGAGGCATACAGGGCCAGTGGAAAGGTTATGTCATGGTAGCACAACCCTTCCACTGAGTATCCACACTGTGGCTTCTTTCCAAGGCATATGAGGATTAAATATCATTCATTTGATTCAGTTACATCTGACTTCTCA
>JAOXYL010000090.1:7747540-7759344 GCA_028564955.1 Terapon puta | reverse complement strand
ATGATAATTATCATCTGTCAAGAGCAATTAGGTGCGGTGCACTGAGAGATATGTGATTTCCTATTTTTTGCATGTTGCATGCATACACACACGCACACACCCACCTTCACACACTTGATGAACAAGGGAGCAACACAAAAGCCAAGACCAACAATGGAAGCAATGAGCGAGCAAAAGTAGACACACACACACGCACACACAAAGCCAATGCTGCACACAAATACAAAACAGCACACAGTGTTACAGACACGATGAAAAATGCATGTTCCCCCTTTCTCTAACAGACACACATGTGCACACGCATTCAGTACACACGCGCATATACATTTATCTACACTTTCACTCACATAGCTATTTTTTATGGCACACTCACATGCCTGTAAGCATGTATGTATGCATGAAACAACCATACAATCACATATAGTACCACAAGCGAATAATTCCAGATTCAGTATGTTCATACACAACACACCCACACACACATACACACACACATACTTAATTAAAATTGAATGCCCTCCCTTGCTCTTTATTACTCTAACATTCACAGCTATGTACCCAGCATACACGTACACACACACTCACACACAGCAGAGTGTGTGAAGCCCCACCGAGCATGTGCAGTTCCTGCAGCCATCTGTCCAGCCCTCGTCCTCCCTGTAGACGACCCCCTTGACGCTGCAGGTTCTCTCACAATAGCAGCCATCCAGCCCATTCATCTTCTCCTCTGCCCTGGACAGCTGCTCCCCCAGAAAACAAAAGGCAAGACGGAGAGAAGATGAGAGTCAGCCTCGTTCGTGTCCATATTCACATGTACAAAGCAGAGCTTCAAAAGCAAACCAGTGTCATCACAAAAGTAAGTCATTAGACACCATTTACACAGACAGCCTGCATAAGACCAAAAAAGATTTTTAACAATAGCTAATGTCTAATTTTAATAAGTCCCCGACTGCCTGTTGCAATGAGCATGAATGACAGCACCACGCTGACAATATATCTCGATATTTTCTGCTATTGCAACATTTGAAATGGCAACTGTTCTTTAAAAACCATAAAACTTACCATAAATAATGATAATCATACCCACTGTATCACATTACATTACCTTGCTGGATGTTTTAGCAAGGATGTCCTGCAGTTCCATGATTTTCTGCACAAGTCCATGGAAATCATTGCAAGTTGGGCATGCTGAGAAGAAAGAAACAGCGCAGGGGACTGTAATTTATTTCATGTAATACAATTACTTCTAATTATGGTGATTTCTGAGAACTGCTAATTAAGACAGTTGGAGTTACGGACGGAAACTTAATTCAAAATCCTTCATAATGACATAATTCCTTGAAGAAGTTGTCACGTACCTAATATTTATTTTATTTCTAATATTAACTTATAAATGTGACTTAAAATTAATTTATAAAACAATCTTTCCTCACTTTAGTATATTAGAAGTATATTACATGAATGGGGCCAAAACATCTGCATAAAAATCATTTTAAGTGATCAGATGTTTGTGCATCTTCCCTGTTATCAGGAGAAGCACTCTACCTGCAACACAGTGCACGATAGCTTAGTGAGCATGAGCTGCAACAGCCATCATGGTGGATCAGGAAAATAAAATAGTGCCACGTTACATCCAAGAAAAAAGGACATGACTCCTTTTACAAGTCATATCTGGTATTTGCAGTGCTAAAAACATAAAACATTGTTTTGTGTTTTGACCCTTAGCTTTTGTTTTATGAATGAAAAGATGCTGCATCAACTTGTATGTCATGTAAATTAAACAATTAAACTCCATCACACTTCCACAGGAGAGACTGTGAGGATTCTCCAATTTGCTGACTGATTGGCTGCTTGCTAAACATTTTATTAACCACAGTTTTTGAGGGCTGAATTGTCTCTCAATTGCTAAAATGTTTTACTCCAGTGATTCTTTGATTTAAATAAAAAAGAAGTGCAATCAAGCTGCCTAGAGGCAATTTAAATCAAATTAAACACTCATTGGCGTGCTTCTTTAATGTGTTATAAAAGGCTGCACTCACTTCTGTTCAGGTCCGGACACTGTGAGATGTAACCCTGTGGCATGACCAGGATCTCCACGTCCTGCATCACCCCCTGCACACACAGCAAACTTTTCAGTCAAGGAGAATAACATCTTAATAGGAGGCAAACAGGCAATATGCATTAGATGAAGCATGTTAATGTGTGGTAAGTGGATAAAGACCCAGAGAGGCAGTGGTGTCTAAGTGCGCTTTAAGTAAATTTTCCACATGAGATAACATGGAACCCCGAGCGTTCGCAGGACATGCAAACACAAAACCAACAACCCAGTTTACAACAGCTTTGGTAGCTGCTGCAATCACAGAATTGAACACTGAACCCAAACAGCTGAGAGACTGAGAGAGAGGGAGAGTGCAATATGTACTTTTCAATCCAGGGGAGTGGGAGACGAGAAGTTAGCTGGGAGATAATATGTCTCATCATGTTGTCGCCCGGGTGAATCATCTCATAACTGGACTACACCGGAAAGTTAAGTGAGCCAGTGATGTTTTAGTGGGCAGATGGAATCTTTCTATTTTTCCCCCTCCAGTCTCCTCTGATAAGCATAAACAAGAGATACACACAGATTCAATTTGATTTATAAGACACAATTGAAAGTTACTCTTGTCTTGTGGCTTAACACCAAACACATACATAACCACAGAGAAACATGTATACACATAGGCACACAGACACTTAGTCGCCATGGTAACCTGGCCCATTTCATTCCTTGACTGCATTTATTTCCCCTACAGAAGTGGAGGGGTGCGACTTAGGAGAAATTGTTTTTTAAATTGTCTTGCCACTTCAATTTACCGGCCATAAATTTACAATCCTCCAGAAATTATTTGCTGATTTTTCACGGCAACGTGCTGAAAAGGAAGCAGATTGGACTTGTGTCTATCAAATGAAACTATAAAACTATACGTACATCTGTGGCCATCGTGCACATTTCCCATCATGCTACTACTAAACTTCATCTGTGCTATAAGTACAACACTACAACTACCTATACTTTTTTGAGTTTATGTCTTTAAAGTCACAGTGAAACAACAATTAGAGCATCTATATATTCATATATATCATATCTAAAGAGTTTAGTGACACAAGGAATTTAAATAAAAATTAGATTGGATCATAGTAGGCATGGCTTTACAACTGCTGCCTTATATGGAGCTTAAGAAGAACTGTAATATCTCTAAATTTGTTGTATAATTTTGAAATGTAATGTAAACAAAGTTGTTGTTTTTTTGCAGAAATCCAAAGATCCTCTTGCTATGATGCTCTAAGATCCAGTAGCTAATGGTCTATATGATAGACAGATTTAGCTAGTTGCTTCCACATTTGATTGGATAAATGTGTGTATGTGTTTGTGTGTTTCGGATGAAAATATGAAACACTTTAATGTTTTAGAGGGAGAAAAGAGAAAAACATATTTTTATGAAATAACAGGCAATAACAGGGTTAGAAATTGAAAAATGTATTTTTCATTCCACTGTGACTGTGTCATAATGCAGCTTCATCAAAATAACCAGTTGCCAGACTTCGCTTTGCAAGTGATTTTTTTAACAGTCCAAACTGATTCCTGTGTGTCAGTGACACTCTGTTTACTGCACGCAGTAACACGTTGGACGTACATGCTAGCCCCATCTGTACCGGAAATGTGAATCTGTGAAAAACAACAAGAGTGATGGCTGAATCACTTCATATGCACTGCAACTGAAAGCAACTAAATGTAATTTTCTACAAAATGCAAACAATCACAAGAAGATATATCCTACCAAACCGAAAGATAACTCCAGAAAATAGTCTGACTGTTAAATAAAATTAAATGTGCATTTTGCAGCGGTTACTGTTTCTTGCTGCATGGAATTGCCTGATTTAAAAATTATCATCCACACCATCAAATGCAGAAGGAGTCACCGATTAGGATGTAGAACAATTTGCTGTATTAGCATACAAATTAACTACAAATGACATAACACTGATGAAAAACCACATCACAAGGTAAGTAAGATAAAGCAGATTTTGGTATCTGGACTGTGAATAAGGTATTTATTAAGTTGTGAAGCAGAAATGCAGATTGCCCATTCAGATCTTGGTTATAACTGTCGGGAGTGTGATTTTCTTCAGTCGACACCCACGTGCAGACGTTGACTGTGTGTGTGCGTGAGTGCCTGTGTACTAAAGAAACAGTGTGTTTTTCTAAAAAAGCAGACATGCCTTCATAGCGACTAATCAAGGCTTCAGAGAGTGGCAAGGAGAGATGCTACTACGTGACAAGATTAGCGGGTGACCTCCAAGGCTTCTTTCATCTACCAATTAACACAGAGGAAATTCAACAGCATGGTCACAATGTGTAAAGCACACACACACACACAAAAATCACCACACCATCAAATGCAGAGGCAGTCACCGGCAGACCGATTAAAATAGTTATAGTGGCTGGTAAGCTGACATTGTGCCCCAACCTGTCTCCCCAGGTGGGAAATTTCGGAGTGCAGTCCAGTCTGCAAGCGGCAATATATGTCTCCCTGTCTGATAAACAAGACTATAGACTAAGCTTAATGAGCATAGTCCAGAGGCTATTTAATGATTTCTCCCAAATCAGTGTTGTGGGGGTTGCTGAGATAATTGCACTGGGCTTAGCTGCAGAGTAAGGGAAAGGGAACAAACAATGACAAAAAAAAAGTCAATTCCTAGGCTAGGCAGAGCAACCCTCAAATTAAAATGGTAAGCCTTGAGAAATGCTCGCAATTAAATCCAACAGCTATAATAAATAAAACCAAATAAGCCGAACAAAGAGGGAGAAGATACAGTACAAACCGAGATAGAGAGCAGGGCGAAAAAGCTGGCGCAACAGCTGAGATGCATTACTTGCTCTTGCCATTCTGAATCATTTATCACGTATCAGCATTCATATGCTGGGAGGAAAGTTTGTACACAAGCGCTGACCTTGAAGAACCCATGAGCAGCGTTCCTCTGTCCGAGCCAGAAGGAAGCGTCCTCAGGTATGTCCATGTAGGGGGCCTCCACCACCCTCTCGTAGATCCTGCAAAACAAATAAAAGCGTTTTAAGAATCCCTGCAGGTTATAAATTTGGTTAAAGACTTTTAATGACTATTTCTCAGCTGCAGAATAACCGTCTCCCCCATGCCCTGCGGGTCTTGCCCTGTTAAATCCTTCTGTTAACTCTTGTCCCTGAGGAGGGTATAGATAGCCGCATGCTTTCTGAGATACACATGGTGTTGCCGTCTGTCTCTTTTATTGTGCCAGGCAGGATCTTCACACACAAGCAGTAACACCCCTTTCATATGGCCGATTCTACTCGAGGTGCCTTCCACCTGCATTGAACCCATTCATAGAGCTGACAGAGGTTACTCTCGGGGCGTAACTGCAGCTTGTGGTGTAGTTCCATATGCTTGACTTGCTAAACCACAGAATTACACTTAATTGCAGGTTAATTAATTACGGGTTTACTACAATTAGGTTTCATTTAAACCTTTGTCTTTCAGTTTATATAAATGTTCTTCTTCTTTTTTCCCCTCTCTCTTACTGCCTTATTTTAAGGGAGGTAAATTATGTTTGAAGTTCAATATCATAAAATAATTTTTTCATCCCTGATAAAAAGGCCAGTTCACCAAAACCAGGCATGCAAGTTGACCCATTATAAAAGATCACTGATTCAGTTTTTGACCCACATTACTGTGTCCGTCTGAGTCGGATATATGAGGCAGAGATGTGATCCCTCAGTGGCTTCGCAAAGGCAAATATTGACAAATCTTTTCAGAGATGTGCCCAGCATCTTACCTGTTGCAGTCCACATGTAGTATGACATGAGAAGCACTGACGGCCACAGAGACCTTGTGCCACTGGTCATCAGCCAGGCTGTAAGGGAACACCTCCGTGTGGGCCTGCTGGCCTTTGGTACGATAGTGTAGACGCACCTCGCTGCGCTGGCCGCTGCTCTCCAGCTCCAGGAACCTGCAGAAATAAAAATGCCTGCTTCAGGTAACACCCACACAATGACAGTTTCTCTGAAAATATGCATCCCCTGCATTGTACAGTATGTCGTGTTGCATTAAAGTCTCATTACTAGAACTGAAATCCTCATTTTGGTTCACACAAAAACCTGCATGCCTCACGAAAGCGTCTAAACTCGGGGCTCCTCTCAGCACAGTGCCAAGAGATAAACACGTCACTCATTTCCAAGCAGCGCACATGCATCTCCCTAGATTTGCAACACCATTTAGAATTTAATCACATCACCAGTCAAGTATAATGGTGCTATGTGGCTGCTAAGTGCAACATCAGCAACACGCCACAATGGGCCACATGTAGAGATTCGACTCTTTACATCGGCGTATTAGTATTCTAACAGAATCCTCTTCTCCACACCACTGAGATTCACCCAGCGTAGTGACACTAATGGAAAGAGCTGCCGATACACACTCATCACCTCTGCCTTTAAAGGTGGACTTATTTAAACTAGAGTCATTTGCTGGAAACATTATTCAAAAGAAAAATAGACACCCATGCAAGTGTGGCGATGGAAATGATTTATCTGAAAACCCAATCTAATAGATTTACTCTCCCCCAGCCATGCATGCACATTCATCCCGGCTCCATAAATCCACAAGCTAACACTTCTGACGTTGAATTAGTCCCTGGCATGTTTCAAAATGAAACCATGCAGTGCTGCTTTGTTGCATATGAATGGCTGGGAAAGCTAATCAGCAGCGGGGAAAGTCATTAACAACCCTGTGCGCTTTCTGCTAAGGACTGACTTTAATGTACAAACTGTTCAATCAACGCATTATGTGGATTCAGATTGCTGTTCTGATCATCCAACGGCTCAGCTACCACAAACTAATGGAAAACATTAGCATGCTAACGGCAGATAGTGTCTCATCAGTTTTCGATCCACGATTACAGACTCAATGTTTGGATCGTTGATGGACTGTGAATAATACGTTACGGCATAGATGGTGATTTGCTTTGTTTACTCAACTGGCATGTAAAACATCTAAATGCTCATCAAATACAAATACTCAGATTTCAATCAGCATATTACAGACTGCTGATATGACAAAACAGTGAGCGGTGGTGAATTTGGAAAACAACTCTTATTACGGTTTATCAGTGGGACTTAAAAAGCAGCTTTATTCTGGTTTGTGTGACATTTTGGGGTCTCATAGTGCTAAAATGCATCCAATATTATAAATGTTAAATGTATTTCACATTCTTCACAAGTATATGCAAATGAAAAAAAATTGTGATATTTTGAATGCATGGCACAGGATCCCCCCCCATTATCAATGTATTATAAAACACAATATAAACATATCATAATGTGAAGTGGCTGTACCTGTGCTCAGAATGATGAATGGAGAGAATGACCCCAGAGTTGAGGTGATCTTGTTTGAGGGTCACCAGCACAGTAAACTCATTCTTGCCTCTCAGCTTCTGGACCATTTGCTCTGAGACCTCAACAGGAGCCACCACTTCCCTGGAGGATCCTAGAATGAAGACAGAAAAACTGATATTATTCATATACATGCATATATTTAAATTATTTACATACTTATGATTTGCCTCTTGGTCTGCTCACATAAAGAATTGCTAACCAGCTGGAGCAATCTGGGGTTCAGTGCCTTGCCCAAGGGGCCACGGGGTCAAACCGTCAGCCCTGTGATTAGTGGATGACCCTGCTCTACCTCCTGAATCAAGGCTGAACACAATCAATTTTCATCATCTATTATTTACAACATAAATAGCCAGTCCGTTATGGTCATTTACTGGAACAAAATATAAATAGAGTGAAAATGAAAAGTAGAACTAACAATATGTTTTTTTAATTAATATGGCAAAGACTTTTTCTTTATATTTTGAGGACAGGATGACAGCCAACACTGTATCTGTATCTGTAGCTGGGAATCGTCAAAGGATTGCTTGAATATGAATATTCAGTACTTAAAAGCATTAAATATATTTAAATGGATTAAATATTAAGTTAATTATAAAGACACTGTGTTAAGTATTTTATGCATATACAATTAAAATACTAATTCCTATCACAATGTAAACATCGTGAAAGGAATTAGTATTTTATGAGGTTAACTCAGTGGACTTTCTATATTTAACCCACTGATACTTGAAATGAAATAAGATAACAGCATCTGTAGTATTGCTAATGATAACAATTTAACTAAGTGGATTCCACACTGTGACCCTGTGAGACAGGATACAGAGGATATAGAAAATGGACAAAAAGATAGAAGTATTCCACAGTGTACATTGTAGTGTATGAAATATGTGTTACTGTGGTGAAACGTAGCACTGACAATTACGGGATGCAAGTTGCTAAACAGAACTGCTGTACAGAACTACAGAAGCAGAGGTGGGATTTCACAGGCCATGTGCCCTAAATATTTGATGTGTTCACATACGAATTTGAATTCATAAATAAAAAATTAACACAAAACCACTTATCATATTTTCTGGTAAAAAAAAATGTGCTGAAAAAATATTTCATTTTCTTTTTTCTTTTTTCTTGACTGTCCAATGGTGCTACTAAAATAATCACATTCTGTTTTGCAGGAATGACATTTTGGCCCCAGACATGTTTTTTTTTAAAGGCTGACAGAAGCTCAAGATGTCTTCACATAATGATGAAAGTGTTTGCTGAATTAAGGTGTCAGGAAAATGGCCAGCCACTCTGAAGCAAGATTAAGTCAGGTCATCCACCTCAAACAAAACCTGACGTCACCCACTTCATTAGATAACAATGCAATGCTACCGAATATAGCTTGTATCTGCTGTCCAAGGAATTGGATCAGTGGATCAAACGCTCTCTCCCCGGCTTGGTGGGGGACTTGAGATATGAAGCCATGGATTTGGGGAGAAGAAGTGAAAGGCTAATGGCGCTGGTGTGGATGGGAGGGCATTTTCTGTGTAGTTAGCTCGTAAGCTCCTGTTCCCACCGGTATGCGCCCTCCCTCCTCTCCAGCCTTACACAGACGTCTATGCTACTTTAATGGAAGCATCAATAAATGATGACGTTTCTCAGAAGCAATCACATCAAAGAGTTCACTTCCAGCTATGGGGTGCATGCAAGATGCCCTGGCACACTTAAGCGCTCCAGGAAGCTAGCGTGGTGGCTTTTCCTCCGTGTATTAACATTACTTCCAGCTGGTGGGAGTAGCCAATTAACACAATGCAATGTGAATCGGCAAGCAACGCCGCGATAGACTGGTGCACTCGATGTATCGGTTATATAGAGAGCAGCAAGGGCATGCTGATGAGAGGAGCAATGTGTTTTTATACTCTTGTTCTATACATGTTTTCAGTGTAGATTGCCATTTTAGTGGCAGTCTTTTACCAATGTGGGCTTTTAAGACCATAAGGGACATATTTTGAGTCATTTCCATCAAAACAAAAATGCTCACTGGATTTGCTGCTCACCAGAGGAGATGCACGGGGTCCTGTTTCATGCATTTTGCATAGACAGTGGAGTATCATTCCAGTGTCATTGGCTGAGGTGGGACAGATGGTCCACTGACTGCAACAGGAGTTCTGCCTAGCAATAATCTGCTTGCATCAACAGATCCCACTTAATGACCAAATCCAAATGACCACTGTTGACATTAATCTCAGAAATGATGTGTTTGTTTTGATCCAAATTACTGAACTGTACTTATTTAAATAGATTTTTTTTTTGGTGCTCTAGGCAGTTTCTCACTCTTGAAGCAAAGATGACCTCACGCCAAACAGGATTTACGATGCCTATGACAATATGTGCTGGTCAGTCTATTGCCATGCCATGTGTTGAACAGAGAATACGCTGACATCTCAATCACGAGCAAAATGAGCGCAGTGGGAGCAGGTGTCAGGGCGGGGTCCATACTGAGAGGAGGCTGATGAGGCTGGAAGGGGGGGGATGGTGAGGACGGAGGAAACTCTGCCACTGGGATGGTCCACAGTTTGGCAGTCACGAGCCTTTGATCTATGAGTGCATGACTCTCATCACTAGTCTTTATACTTTGAGGGGAATGGGGCTGCTTCAAATGGGACTTTGGGGGATTGGAGGGCGGAGACGTCTTCTCATTTAGATGAAATGATGAGACTGGTCCTTGTGGGGTTGCCTGTGTAAAAAGCGCGATGATCTCAAAACTCTTAAGAGGCACTCAAGAGAAGACTGGGACAGCTATAGCATTAACATCTCTGCATTCTTAAAACATACATGAAAGAGCAGTTGATGAGTTTGCGCTGTGATGAAAAGGCCAGCTTTCTCTTCTACCAAATCAATGTGGCCCTGCTGAGGGGGGCCTTTGGTCGATTATCTATTGGCAGGCGCCTGGATGGGGCAGCCACCTGCTCCTAACGACCACTCTGATGTGAGATACTGACACAAAATAGCTTGAAAATGATGATCTAGCACATAAAATACCAATCAGCACATTTTTCTGCACCATAACACAATCCCATCCAGGTTGTTTACAGGCTACGGCGGCCGAGCTGAGTGTGAGAAAACTGTGTTTTTGAGACATACAGAGTTTTATCAGCTGACTAGAGATCCAAAAGCCTCAGGCTCAATAGCATCCCTAGGAAGCACAGCTTTGGGCTACAGCCTAATCTTATCTTCTGGGTACATTGTGCTTTAATGGTTACACTCAGGCCACTATTTCCATCCCTCCGCTTCACTTCAAATCTTAAATTGTCTAATGCAGTCTTATTTTGCCTGACCCCTAGTACCCACATACACCCATCACTGCATTCACATGGAAGCATATTGGCAGTGCTGCACCAATCACTTGCTCACACATTTAGCATTTAGAATAGGTGCCCTGCAGCACAGCTTGAGACTCCAGATACACCCAGCTTTGCCACAATCCTTTTCTCACACCTATATGTATATAAAGGAAATATCTGTACCTGAAAGAGGCGAAATTTCCCCCCTTTTTGTCAGTGAAAAAAACATATTCTGAAGGACGGGCAGAAGTATTTTTGTTATGTTTGTTAAATGTTGGCTTTTACTTTAATCATATCCAAGAGGAAATTATGACTAAAAACAGTATTACTGATTTCTGATAAGATCATAGACGCTTTTGTATGTGAATAATGAAGACTTTAATTCTTTGGTCCCTAGTGGATTGCCAGAACAAGATAACACCTCCTACGTCTCCAGCAACGACTCAACATTTTTGCAAATAAGCAGTCTCTTGACCAGCTAAAAGTGAGTGAGCCATGAAACACAGCGAACACACAGAGCCAAGAGGGGCCAGAAAAAAACACAGTGATCCAATCTGAAGAGGAAGGAATATAATAGTGGGACAAACCGAGTGAAAATATACTATGTTCTTATTGCATAATGTTTTCTATTTCGAAAATGACAGAGCATATTTCCAACAACACATTTTATCTGCCGGCCTGAACACAGGGAAGGCTATGTGTGGGAGGGTTAGGCAAGAGAATATCTCTCCGGAGGGATTAGATTAATGATAAACTCTTCACTGGCAGCAAACTCCAAACCCGTCATTACTGTCAACAGACACGAATATGCGCATGTGAACACATACACATACACAAACAGGTGTAGCCGGGACAGACGCACACACACACACACACACACACACACACACACACACACACACATACACAATAACGTAGATATTTGGGCTGGTGGGTCAATGCAAAGGGAGCAATGGCCACAAAGATATGCAGGAACATGAGCTAACGCAAAGATGAATGCATACACACACACACAC
>JAOXYL010000090.1:7718714-7739180 GCA_028564955.1 Terapon puta | reverse complement strand
AGTACGAGAGGCTTCTTAGCCTTGAGGATGTTCCAACACTCATCCAAGAGGATTCATCTGTTCTACTGACAGGCAGAGAGTCCCCAAGCATTTGGACCTCTTTGGTGGATTCACACTGATGCAACATGAGGTCACAGAAGTTTTCAAGGTCACATGGTAATCGTGAGAGTCTAGTCTCGTGAATTTAAGTGTAAATTGGTGTGAAACTGCCTGGGAAGGCATGTCAGGGCTGCATTATGAGCAGCAGATAAGTGGTGCTGCAGCCCCCATCTTCAGTTCAGGGATAGAGGAGGGGGGCGGCATAGACGGCATCCTTTATTCCTCTTTCAAACCATCTGTCCTCGCATGACGAAGAGTGCACCAACTTTTACCACGGTGTGATAAATGCTTGAACTGTCATATGATCAGTTCCAGTGTGACCTCCAACAGAGTTTCATCCTTTCAATTAGTTCAGTCACACAGTAAAGTTGAAGATTGCCTTTTTGGCAGGTGGTATGAAATTGAATTAAAATGTGCGTGCTTGGCTGCCCATGTGACTTAGCCTTGTTAATGGCTTTTTATACAGCACAGATGCTTTGTGCTTTGAACATTTGTTTATCCGTCCTGTACCGTCTTCATCCATGGGACCAATTACCATGTTGAAACATAACGGTTTTATCAGCGGCCATGCCATGGTGGTGATGATTCCCTTTTTATTAAGATGAGGCTAAACAGGAATATTTTCCCAGAATCCTTATAAATGTCCTGCCAGATGGACATGAATCGCAGCGTTTTCATAACAGCCTGCTCAGAGGCCATCCCAAGTCTACAACAAACTCCAGCGAATTCCTGGATCACTTGAAAGTCTTTCGTTGGCTGAGCTTGTTTGTTGTATGCTAATAAGTCGAAGCCAGATCTTGTGCAGTGCTCAGTCCAATCTGAGGACCCCATCGTTAACACCAGCATATCTGTCATGTTAATCTGCCTCCCATTCGATACAGTTTTCACTAATGCCAATAACATGTTTGGTTTAATTATGATTAATGCAAAATTGATGCGTTTCAACAAACATGCCCTCGTCTGTCTCCAGTTCAGATAGCTTGTTCATAGGTCCACACCGCACAGCTAATGGTTGGTTACTGTCAGTAAAACAAAGGCAGGCCATGGCTCTCCATGCAATGGCAGAGTGTCACATCTGCTGTGTGAGAGGGTCTCCAATCCTCTATTCATTATTAATAATACTAGATTTCTGCCGGGTGCAGGCACAGGAAATGTAATTACTTTGTATTGCCCACAAGTTGTCATTTCCTAAAGTGCCATCAGGAAAATAAGAGTCATTAAAGCATGCACCGAGCCAAGAATGAAAAGTAATAAATGCACATTGTGCCAACACACACACCTAGTCTTCTGCTGTGTGCACACACACAGATACATACACACACATATACTGAATCTCCCAGGGCAAGGGCAGTCAAACAGTGGTCCTTTGGTTTATCTCTAAAAGGTCCAGATGGGTGATGCATTAGGATGCTCTCAGGAGCTTATTCACTTTGGCCACAACCGCACCATATAGACATACTAAAGCCATAAACAAAAGCAAATCGCTTGCAGTTGCTGTGCCAGGATTTGAATGAACTGCAGAAAAACTGCCCCTATTGTTCCCAGAGGGCTCTCGTGGGATTCATTTGTTGTATAATCCCACGTTACACTGACCTTGCCCGTCTTTGAAATTTCACATTCATGAGTCATATTAAAAACTCTAAACGCTCTAGCGATTCATTACATCTGCCTCCTCAGATGCAGCAAGACTGCAATATCTGTCAAGGCACAACAACTTTCAGTTCCTAGAAAGACAAAATGATGAATAATACAAAAAAAACACAACAAGTGAGAGAAAATAAAACAAATTACACAATGAAAAAAAATCCAACCTGTTTTTTGAGAAAAAAACATGTAAGGTAGAAAAAACATAGATTTATCTCATTCTCTCAGCGCCCTCTTGTGTGCATGCCGGCTTATTGCACTGACAGTATCAGATTGGAGTAGTACTGAGGTAAAACAGACAGTGTCACTCTTGGACCATCCCCGGGCTAAATACTGAGATGCGGACAACACAAGATTACAGCAGGGACGTGGTACAGGGTGAGAGAATTAAAGGATATAGACTATGTACTCTGTGTTACCTGTTGATGGACGAGGACAAGAGAGGATTTTTCTTTAGGCTGGTGGTGATCTCTTTTGACTTATCGAGCAGTATCACCCTGGAATTAAGGAATTAACTGATTTGAGTTTTACAGCCCCTTCATTAACTTGTTTTTGTGTATTAGGTTTGCTTCCAAATGACAGTGGAGCAATAATGTAGTAGCTTTGTGGAGCTTGTGTTGTGATTTGGCATCGGCAGTTTGTCAGTTAATTGTCAAAATAATATGTTTTCAGTCTATATTGTTACTTTTTTCTGTTGGTTAATGGAGATTATCCTAAATGAACTAATTAAAATCAAATAAATATGTAAATAAAAAAACATCCAATTATATTTCAACATATCTGCACTTTTTAAAAAACTTTTTTCTGATTGCAAAATTAATATGTCCTTTCTTTTACCCAGTGAGCAGCTGCTATTTAGACACCAAACATTTATATTCTTTACATCTCTATTAATTTGCTCCATATTTCCTCCTTGAAGTCTGACATCAATGGCCATATGGCCATACGCCGGCGTGCTTTTTTGTTTTTCTAAACTATTCTACCACACAACCCCCAAAGTGTGGCTGAGAAGGCTTACGTCACTGTTTTACAAAAGCTCCATTTTATCCTAACACACTTAAAGAGCAAGTTGGCAGTTTAACATTTATCCTCCTGTATGCCATCCTGGAAAGGTTTCCTTTTTAGGTGAGAAAATGCCAGCACAGTGTGGAAGGAGGGCTGAAACTGAGTTGTGTTTTTTTAAATGTATCTGGCTTACTATGCACTTAGGCTTGATCGAAACATGATTATATGTATGCTGATCTTTTATGGACTGACGATGCAGCGCAGTTGCTCCGCAAAACCACTCCCATTCCCCCTGGATCCTATTGTGAATGTGTGCAGTGAGCTGGCTCATTGGGCCCTCATGGTGAATGGCCCACAGCCATTCACTCGGCATACAGAAGCTCATTAGAACTCTATAGACACACAATTGTGAGGCTCACATTAGAAACTTCCTCCTCTGGGGCACAGACACCGCACACAAAGTGCCAGTTTGCTGCTAAGCTAAGCGCATTGTCTTCCTGATTCATAGAGCTTGGCCCTCCATTCACGATATTAAGTTCGAGTGGTGGAATATCAATTGCGTGTGCAATGGGCCGGTATCTTTTTAAGAGCTTTAGTGAGGTTAAAAAAAAAAGAGAAAAGGGATCTCAGCCGGTCTGCAGAGTGCTAGCTTTCAACAGAGCCATTGTGAGGATTCTGAATGAAGGGACCCCTGTTTTTTTCCCTCCATTTCTAAAAAGAGATGGACATCAAATAAATTCACATGAACTTGCTTCAGGGTGTTTCCAAGACCTACAGTTTAAGAATAGCCTAATTATACCTCCCTCTCCTGGAGAGCTCTATTGGAATCTGGCTAATTACGAAGTGGTGAATCTTAATGATGATACGCTCTTAGCAATGCCTTTTAAGATGTGCACAAACTCGTGTGAGATTGGTTTTACCTAAAGTATCACAGAGAAATATATGGTTTTAACAAGAAATCAACACAATGCTCTCAGGATTGTTGTTGGGTACAAGGTGCTTAAACTTTGAATAATTATAGATTGTTGCCAAAAGGGTAATTCAAATGGAAAGAACACGCAACTGAATGAATGAACTAAACAAATATTCTCAGTACTATCACAAAAAACACACCTCGATTCAATCAGGATCATTATCCTTATAAGAAAATACAGTTTATAAAAACACCGAAGAGCACTCTGAGGCTCCACTCCTGCTTCCTCTCCGTGCCATATAAACAAACGACTCTTTACCACACAAAAAGCCTTCGGGGACGATCACAGCCACTGGTGTACATGGAGCATGTTAACACACACTCATTACACAAAGGTAGATAGTGCACACAGACTTGCTAACACACATCATGTGACAGAGCGCAATGCCTTCTCCACCAGTCTCAGGAATAAAACCTCAAATTTGATTACAAGCAACCTTTGGCTCCCTGGCCATCACACAATAGGCTGAGCTGTCTGGGCCAATTTCCATGCTCAGCATGAGGTATCTACACGCGCAGACTGGAGCTGCCTGCCACCCCCCCACCACCACCAGTGTGGATATGCCTGTTTACTGTGCCTAAACCTCGGGTCTGTCGCCCCTCTTGTTGGACTTCCTATTATGATGTTGAGGATCATTAGTTGCAGTGTGAAAGGTTACACAAGCCTCTCATTTGATGTGTTTGTACTAAAACATCACTGCACGCATGGTTGTGTGCATTCGTGTGACCATTTTTATTTTACAGTTGCAAGTTTTAAATATGCTGGATGTGCCCCAAACCACACTGAGGAGCAGCACTGAATTAAAATTTACGTTGCTGATTCTGCTGCCTGTGGAGCCTCATGGGTCTCATAATGCTGACCTGAGAAATGAATCCTACCGGGACTACAATTGCTCTCTGAATGTAAAGTACAAGGTTTGAATGACTTCCAGATAAACAAGCCCAAAAATTAACAAAATGAAAAAGGTAGTCTTTAATCCCTAGATATAATCTTGTCAGTGATATGTTGTTGTTTTTTTTATTTATTTACAATAATGCTGTCATATAAAAGTCTTTTCAGAAGCACACTGTCAAAACTGTGAGTATTATGCGAGCAGTTTCGGGTCCGCAGAATTAACTCATATGGGGATAGCAGTAAAATCTGAGTGTAAAATAAAAGTATAATTCATCAACAAAGATAATTCAAGCCTTCATTTAAGGCAATGTAAGATGACATTAGAGGATCTCTTCTTCCAACTTGCTCATCATTTTTCAGGCTAAATATCTTCAAATTGGTTTGCATTACTTCATCACACCTTATTTATTCACATACTAATGTGACCTGTTTTTGAACAGTTTTGCAACCAAGAAAACGCTCACATAGCAATGTCTCTAAAATAAAACAGAAAAGAAGCACATTGCAATTGAACTGCTGAGGGATTTGTATGAGGCACAATGGGAGGCTGGAGAAAAGAGAAAACTATTTACTACTGGAGAAGACTGTTTGGTGCATGTTAAACTTTGGCCAGCAGTTCATTGTCTCTGGTGTCTATCATTTAATAGGCTAGTTGACATAATGAATGAGCCAGACCCACCTTCTGCCACTCTAGAAAGGACCCCAGCCTTATCTGAATTGAGAAGCACATTAGAGCCTCTCAGCCAATCACGACACAGCCCTGTAGCAAAGTGCAGGCCCAAAAGAAGAAGAGCAAAAAACTTTTGTTTTCCTCAGAGTTTAATGAAGTTGGCCTGGTCACTCGAGAAGGGATTAAAGGAGAATTTAGTGTCACTGAGCTGTGACTGCTGAAGAGGGAACTCAAGTGTTCGGGTCACCAGGATGGTCTCAGTTCAGAGCTGCACCAGGAAGAATATGGCTGGCTCTCCTCCTGCTTTACCGGGCTTCGGAAGCACGGGAAAGAGTTTTCTTATTGACAATCTGCTGCAGTCACAAACAACCTCAGCCCGTCCAGGAGGGACGGCAGGTGGACACCTGAGACTAGCAGCATGTGAACGCCCGAGGAGAACCTGGGGCTCTGAGCATGAAGCCTACCAAAGCCAGGCCCTCAGTGCACAGCAGGTGAAAGATTTAGGAGGACCACTTCTGCCACACTCAGGTAAACCTTTTTTTAATAAGGGCAGGCTTTTTAAACACAATATAGATATGTTATGTCAACTATTACCAGGTAATTAGTAACACTAAACTTGTTGTAAAGTCGAAGGTAACAAAAGTTACACTTTGCTTAATGATCTTCCACAAATATTTTGTTTGTTGTCTATAATTTATTTAAAATTCTATATATTTTATAAGTCAGATAAAATAATTTATTCATATTTAACTCATCAAGTTTCAAACATTCTCAATTTTCAGGCTTCATAAGTATGTATATTACATATTATATACAACTATTTATGGTGTATGTAATATACATGTAATAAGTGCAATTCTTGTTAAAGTTGTATATTACAATTTAAACACAGGAAAGACTGTTAACTGGAGAAAAATTAAGTCATTAACTATATGTCTACATTTTAATATAGGTCTGTGTAAGCTATGCTTACTGAAGAGAGACTTTTGTGAAATCACATGTTTTGAAATTATTGGTTATTTTTCATATGTAAAAACCTAAAATAGCTAAAATAATATTATATATAAAATATAACATTTTAGCATTTTTGTATACCATATGAGAAAAACCGTCCGTCTTGATAAGAATGACGGCAAAGAAAGATAAGATGAATTAAATGTTTAACATTTAATTACAATAAATATGTGCAAACTAAACTATTATTTTCAAATTTGGATGTTTATTAATAAAGTCCAACTATGCTGACAGATTAATTTTCAGACTGAATCGGTGCATAATTTTCCATTACACAAAGTTTGTGTTGGTTGTAAAAACACATATAAAAAAGAAGTAAAGTGTAATACTTAGACAAGGTCAAACATGCCAGAAGTTGGCAGAGATCAGGAGCAAAGTAATTAAGTACTTTGAGGCACTTGTACTTGATTTCCATAGCACGCTGTTTTCTACTGTTACTCTATGCATTATATTTCATTTCATTCATATTGTACTTTTTTACTTCACTTCATCTATGCATGTATGTATGTACGGGTAATGGTATACACATTCATACAGAAGGTGTATACCATTACTCTACATCAGAAATTAAAATGCAGTGATGGTGGTATGCATCATTCTGAAATAGGTCAATGGGGCATAACAAATATTGGACTTTTACCTTTGCCACTATATATTTCCATGCTAACACTTTTGAACTTTTATTTTAGTCTTGACTTTAATTGAAACCCCAGGGGTATTATTATATTTGCTTAATTACAAAATCTGAGTATTTTCTCCCACCACTGGCATTCATCCAGGTATAATCCCTTGTGGATCATACCGGTCTCATCTAGTTGCAACGGGACCATGACTGACTGTTCCTATCTGTCTGTGCAGGTGTACTGAGCAGTGTTTTCCTGCGGAGCCCGCAGTATCTGCTGGCATGCTGCGGTGGGTCCAGCCCCCCTCCTGTCTTCTCCAGTGAGTGTTTTATGCTTCATCAGCAATGCCTCAGCTACTCTCTAAGCATTAGCAGCAGGGTCTCCCATGCTCTCCACAGCTAATTACTGATGCAATACCAAAGAGCTAATTCTCCGCTCAACTCTGCACAGCTCTATTCATAACCATTCACGGCTGTTTAGGATGGGGAAAAGGGGTGGGTTGCAAGGCTTTTAAGAGTCCCTGGGGCCCCCTATTTTGTACTTGCAAATACACACTTTTACTAGCACAAATATGCAGGGCTAATAAACATCTTGTCTTCTGTCATATTACGATTATAATCACCAGGTGTGGATTCTTACTGCTGAATAAGGCAGATTGTTTCAAAGCTTAGCACTCCCTCAGCACATTAATGACTTTGGTTGTGAATCCAAGCAGCTTTGAGTTTAATTTTCAAGCTGCCTGAAATCTAAAACCCATAATTGCACCTGAAATGTTTAAAAACTCCTCTGAACTGTGCTTCAAATGTTTCAGTTCATTTAATTTAACAGCTGCTTAGAGTGCTATATTGCACTCTATTAGTATTAATTGAGACTAGCAGCTGTTGTATTTTGGCATTGTCCCACAGCAATTGGAAGTTATTAGTTGCTGCAACCTGTGATGCCTGTCAAATGTTGTGGAAAATAGCACAAATCAGAAAGCCCTCATCCCACAGGTCCCTGGAGTCCTCTTAGTAGGCTGACACTTTCCCACAGTGCCCAGCAACACAACAATGCCAAGTCTGGCCGTGACCAATTGGCACTTTCACTCCACCATCCACACGCGACCTCACTGCAATTTTTCACTGCAGCAATGAACTCCACTAAGCACAAAAAACTTGCCCATTTCTCTACAGAAGAGGGCTGGACCAGGAACATCCCACAGCCATTGTGTGGCTAAAGAGCTTGGTCTGCCAACCCCCCTCCTTTCTCCTGTCCTTCAACTCTCATTCCTGCCCATTGGAGACTTTTTGACTAGGACATAAAGCATTCAATGAAAGTGACTTTTATAGACTTATTCGAGCTCATCTTCACATACAAACTAGCTTCATACCTGCAAGTGAAAAGATTTAGTGTTGGGCCACTGAGCCATCGAGTAATGGCATTTCCATTGAACGGCTCTATTGTTGGTGTCCCACAGGGCTCTATAGTTGGCCCCCTAGGGTAGACACACACGTTGCCCAGGAATGACCTGGTAATCAGCTATTTAAGTGAAAGCCATTGAGTCCCAATAGAGAAGTGAGAAGCATGTCCAAACCTGTTATGTGCTCCCTAGAGGTGGTCTATGTGCAGATTTGTCGTACAGATTAAAAAGGCAACATTGAAAGGATCGGATAAATTGTTCCACTTGACTTTTGTTGTGCGTGCACCTGTGAGTGAAGTAGCGTGGGATTGCTTCTCACAGTTCATCAAATCCCTTTTTTCTCAGTTGAAATGGCTTTCTATTCTCTTTCGTCACCCCCAGTTTGTTAAATTGGACAAATAGAAAAAAAAGAAATCAAAAGTGAGTGATAAAGTGAGTGTGACAAAAACAGGCATGATCCCGAGTTGAAAAGACAGGAAATATGGCATGGTTGATTAAGTGTACACATAGATTGAGGACAGAATTGGATTTTATGCATTTGAATTAAAATACTTCAAATAATGAAAACCAACATCTTAGCCACTAATGTACCATTTAATCCCAAATCACTACACACAATGTCTGAATTCCCCTGGCTGGTACTTCTCCCCTTCTCACCCAGTTTCTCATAAAGATACACCTTACATATTAGATATTTTATGACTGTGTCTACCCACCACCAATAGCAAACTACCAACAATTTAAAATGAATGTTTTTTTGTTTTTTTTTGTCTTTCATCTTTCAGAGGCAGCAAATATTCGAATGTGGTCTGCTGATATAAGTCCAAAAACACGCAGAGGGATTCTTAGGAGGGCTGTGTTCTCTGAAGAACAACGTAAAGAGCTGGAAAGAATGTTTCGGAGACAGAAATACATCAGCAAGACAGATCGGAATAAACTGGCAGCTGATCTCAGCCTCAAGGAATCACAGGTATTTGATAAGAATTAATCATTTTTTTTTGCTTAAAAATTCTCTTATCCTTAAGGATATGATGCAAAAACAAAATCAACTAAAATTGCACACACACATCCTATGTGTTTATGAGGCACACATTTATGCCATATGGTCATATTTAATCTTACAGCTCACATGTGATAATTGGTGCATGGTTAAGTAACAGAAAAATCTGTCTCTTTCATTAGCTGCAATCTTTGATGAACAAACTTTAATCCTGCTCAGTGGCCTACAGTTGAGGAGTGTAGACTGTTAAGCTTCTGGACATACATGCCAGTGTGAAGAGAGTGTGTGAACACCATTAAAGTCAGGCCCAGACAAATATTTTCTTATATTGATCAAGATTGTATAGCCATGTCAGTGGCTCGTGAAGCTGTACCTCACAATCCATCTCAATTTAGTGTATTTTTACACACACGTATATTATTATATTTAGCCATTAACAATTAATTAGTCACCTTTGCAGGTATTAAGCCTCAAGTACTGACTAATCAGATTTTTTTACTTGGGATAAGGGTATTTCAGGGAATATCAAATAGTTGTGGAGACCTTTCACTGAAATTTGTTGTAAACTCAAAGGTAAAAGCAGTGAGATTCTATATTTAGCCACAATGAATGTCTGCATCAAAATTTTATTTCAATCCATTCAGCATGTTAGACTCAAGTGGTGGACAGTCAGGCAGACTGCATGAAAAGAACTACATAACCTGAACTAAAATACTCCTTGCCCTTGTGCTGTTTTAGGTGAAGATCTGGTTCCAGAACCGCAGAATGAAGTGGAGGAACTGTAAGGAGAAGGAGGTTCATAACACCCGCTCCCCAATGGATGAGCTCATGGCACAAGGTCTCGCTCAGGAGGAGGAAGAACCATTACAGAATCACACTGATGCAAAAGCAGAGAGATCACCACAACAGAGGAGTGTCAGCGACACATGAAAGGCTGAAAAGAGTGGAAAATAACTGACTTTCTCAAATCCACAAAAATCCGTAAAAAGGCTGCAGTTATGGGAGGATACTGAAATGTGTGGATGGTGCATACTGTCTGTGAAGACTAACACTGATAATATTAACTCTTAGATACATGTAATTATTTTTGCTGCATCATAAATGTAATTAGGTTCACTTGCTCAGTCAATCATATTCACTACATTTCACTGGCTTCAGTAAGCAATTTATTGGTTATTAAACCAACTGTCTTTCCAGGAAAAATTCCCATTTCCAGACTTCCCAGACTGTAATTGCAATCAGTTCCAGGCACAAATTAGTCACTTCATTTAATGCATTTACGTATGAGATATGTTAGTTTTTATATTTTTGTCAGCTTTACATTAATACTACATTCATAAGTGTTTAAGTCAAATGTCACTCAGTATATTTTGTAAATATTTTTTTCCAGATCTTGAATGCATAGATCAACTGTAAATAAAGCATTTGAATGAATCCTGCTTATTTTTTATTGTTTTAGGCTCCAAGGAGCAAAAACATTTACATGTTAATGGACACCCTATTACACACCATCTACAATTTCTGTGAATATTTAGACTTTGTGTTTCACATTAACAAGAAGAGGACCAAAAAATATAGTGAATGTTTACTTCATTTTTATTTTTTTTTACCTTTTCATGTTCAATGCACAAAAGCTGAAATTGTGTGACTACCTATAACAATAAAGCTGCAAGACACACCCAATCCTCCACAGTAGATTAACACATGAAATGCATTACAAAGGATGAAAACACATGACAAAAAAAGAGACTTCTCTTAAGCCATAGTTTAGAGATATACTATACTGCTTTGCTATCACTGTTAACAGTCAAGTTCAGGGAGGGTAGTGCATTTCAGGATACGGAGATAATTTTTTACTTTGTTGGAGTCTCTGCGGAAGCAGTACAGTAGGTCATGATGGTCCATTGTGTTGAGTTCTCCTTTTTCGTAGAAGGACAAGGCAGAAGAGGGGACCAAACTCTCAGGTGAGATGTAACCCACAGTGTTACCAAGCACGCCCAATAGCTTCATCTGAGGTGGACAGAAAAAAAATCGATGAAACATAACCCTTTAACACTAAATGTATCATATTTGATACATGAGTTTCTCAGACATCTACATCATCAGTAATATTTTTTCTGTATTCAATCAAAATACAATACAATTTTTAAAAAATGCTGAAGGCAGCAAACATTATTTAAATACAAATTTCATGTCAGAGGGTTTGCATTTAAAAAAATCTAATTTTCTGGTAATTGTTTTATGGTTCAGGCTTTACAGGGTTAAGAAAGTCCTTCAAGCAATGCATGAAGACTCAGGGGGCAGGGAGAAAGCATAAACAGAGATACACTTCGACCAACCACTAACCAAGCAGATTCAAACATTATGAGAAATACAATGACTGGTTCATATGACCACTCAACACATCTAAAAGCTCCTTACCCTGTCAGCCATTTTTACCACTCCTTCTCTTAGCTCGTGCACCACATCACTGATTGCCAGTGCCTTGTTGGTGCTGTAGTGGTTGAAGTCTTGATTCTGATCTTGAGCCATGCTACGGTGCAGCTGGGACAGTGGTTCACTCCAGGCCTCCAGCAGCCTCATGATCACCTCTGTCAGTTGCTCTCGCTGAACATGAAAGAACTGCTTAAATACCTTGGTTGTAAAATAAAATCTTATTTCATTTCAGTTTAAGATGCCATGCAAAGATCATTTTTGACAAGACACAGTGAGTAGCAACAATCTTTCAAATGCCCACCCCAAGCTTTTGTGCATTCTCCTTGTCGTCAGGTGTTTGTATGCCATATGTGTGGCACCTCCGTTTTCCTACGAGATTCTTGCTAGGAAAGAAATATTGCTCCTGCAAGGGCAGACACACACATCACACGTAGAGATATCAGAGCTCGAAAAAAATAGCCAACTCAAACCAGGGTGATTGATGATGGATGAATGGAGGTCAGAGTGTGATGGATGGTGATGGATGATCAATGTCAGAAGCTGAAAGGAGAAAAAAAACACTCACAAATTCAGAGTGCAGATCACTGGAGATGCCGTGCAGTCTTGAAGACTGTTGTATGACCCTGTCAAAGATATCGGACAGGGAAGTTACATGGCATCCAGCCTTGCCATGCACACAGATTGGGGCGGTGTCAACCCTCCAGGAAAGCTCCAGGTACACCAGAAAAGCAAACCAAACTGAGGTGGAAAAAGCATGTAGTCAGTGAAAATTAAAACACATATAAATAAGAACTGAATTTGTCATCTTCTCATCTTACCTGTTTTCATGGTTCCTTTCTTGAAGTGAAACACTAAATTTCCCATCAGAGCGACTCTTATGGAAGCTAACTCACACAATGATGATGTTGCTGATTAAACAAATTGGTTTATAAAGGATAGAAATGCTTCTCTTTACACGTCATCTAGTATGCGTCACTTATATCTACGCAAAGAGCTGAGTTATCTATTCAGCCGAGAGCAGGCAGTGATAACCCAGGCGGAAAAGATGCCACACGCTATAGACTAGCTTTGGCAATTTGTCTACTTAAATTAATGAACATTGGTATATGGGATACATACAAACTTTTATGTAGTTATTTAGTTCTTAGCTCAAATGTGCCTCTCTAGAAAAAAGAAAATAAAGGCTCATCGAATACATTTCTCTCACTTTAGCTGTAAAAAGTGTTATAATGTTGTAAACTCACTCATTGGAGATAATTAACCTATTTAGGGCAAACAACATTGAAAGCACTTAAAAGCTTTAAGTATTTTGCCAGTATAATAGTATAGAATAAGCCCATTGCTGAACAACCCTGTTCAGCCTGGACATGAAAACGAGGCTATTCAGATGTAAAGACAGTGATTTATCTTCTGTCTTACGATACGATATTAGCACTACGTAAGAGTAGTCAATACCACGGGCTGTCCACAATGAGTACAGTCATGAGTCACTGTTATCCATGTCACTTTACACATTATGAATGACCCAATTGTAAATGTAACGCACACAATTAGAAAGTCAAGTCTGTGGATGAAAACTGGGATAAATCTGAACTGAAATGAACGAATACATATTTTAAATTTATGCACACTTTTCCATTGTCTCTGAAGCCTTTTCTTGCATTGAAAAAAGGCTCTGTAACTCCATTACTATACCACCTAGTGGTGAAATGAGTGACAGGTAAAGAGGACAAGAGATTAAGAGGACTTCGTGACACTTTCATTGAGTGTTTGCCATGGGGCTGTAATGGTCTGAGTAGAAATGTCACTTATTTTCAGTCACACATTACCAATACTCTGCAAGTAGTTTCACAGAACATATATTTATTGTGATCTTTTTCAACATAACATCCACATAAAAAAAGATGTCATAAATACACCAATATCTATACAGAAAATAAAATTTAAAATCAATTTACATTTATTAATATTATGTACAAGTTTGAGTGCATTCCATTACAGAGTGCTGTCAGAGCAGGCATGAGAGAACAAGAGGCCGGAGAGATCGTTATCCATCTCCATTTAACTTACTTTACAAGCTCTCAGCACGCCTTGCCAAGAAACTCTCAACCATCTCAAAATCCCTTCCTGGTTTTGTCTTAAATCTTGTGTTTTTTTGTGTGAAATCATTATGTGATTCGACGCTTCACAGATTCACACACAGATTCATTGCAGTTTTTTTTTTTACACGCAGGCATCAGTCCATTCAACATCTGTGGTGCTTCCATTTGCGAGTAGCCACCGCAATGTTTGCATCTTTTTTGTGCCAAGGGAAGAGACGGGTGAGCGCAAGGGTGCCATCAGGCTGCACAGAACCAGTAAGCACGTAAAGCTGTGAGCGCCCAGGGCGCACGAGGGCATTGGCACATCGAAGGTTGATGAGGAGCCACTGCTGGAGAAGGTGCTGAGTGTCATATGGCAGCAGGGGGCCCTGGCGGATAAACTCAACTCGGCCCTCAACCTCAAATTCTGGCTCTCCCATGGGCAGGCGACGGCGATGAAGTTTGGCAGTCACAGCTGCATAGAAGAGAATTCAAAGTTTAAAGTCTTGTTCAGGAAATTAAAAAACACGGTACAGATCAACAAACTGCAGCTTGCTATGATAATTCTCAAACTTACCAAAGTCATGCTGGCAAAAAGCATCCAGGACTGCTTTCATTGCAGGACCCTCTTCCACGGAGGGACAGTTTTGGCAGGCAGGTTTGGGTAAGTCTGTGATAAGGAGGGAATTATAATTTAATAAAACAGTGGGGCATACAGTCATCATATAAGCACTTGGTAGTCCCTGCCCACGAGATGACGAGTAATAATTGTAACAATTAATTTTTTGTTCATGCATACCTTTGCCAAAGTGGCTAAATTTTGCATGTGGCGAAAGGCACATGTCTTCCTCGGTAGGAAAGCGGTCACAGTCAAGCGCCTCAGGCCATGGGTGACCCTGGCAGGCAAGCACCGGGGCACAGCTGTCCCTCACTGCTACACACAGACTGCGGCACGGCTGGATAAAACTGAATAAAAGAAAGAGACACTGTTACACACTGGACACAAAACTACTGCAACAATGAAGAAAGATGAGTAAATAAACAAAGAAAATAAAAAGAACATGAAATGTAAAATATCCTTACGTGTCAAGGCAGACTGGGGCAATGAGGGAGCAGAGGAAGGCCTGGGCTTGAGGGTGGCAGCCTGTCTGCAACAGGGGCTTCCAGTCTTCTGAACGTGGCACCACTTCGCCTTCCAGGTTGCTGTGACCCAGGAAGTTGGGCAGCCGCATCTCAGAGTATCCAACATCTTTGCAGACCTTCATGTGGTTGGGGATGGTGACGCAACGAGTGGACTGACCCATGTCAAATGCCATAGAAGGACATGCCATAGCCAGCAGAGTGAGAGTGAAGAGCGCAGCCATACTGAAGGGTTCGCAAAAATCCAGAGAGTTCAGAGTCGAGGGATGAGCCTTTGGTGAGGATGCTTGCTGTCCGAAGACCCTGCCGTCCCTGAATGGCTGTGGAGGTGCTGCCGCTTGCTTTATATACAGCAAGGTCAGCCAGCCCCATCAGCCTGTAAGTCTGTTATCAACTACCTATCAAAGACGCAGAGACGATGTGTTTGGAGACAACGGCTTGTTTTGTGATCACTGCAGACAGAGAGGGGGCAGTAAGCATATGGAGGGTGTGTGTGAGGGGGTGTGGGGAGGGGGGGGTTTGTGGGGACAATGGGCAATCACAACCCACAGCTTTCCCTGAGTGAGCTCCAGACACAGAAGACTGAATCTGTTTCATTTGGTTTTATAGGTCCAGGAGGGAGAAGAAATCACTTGTGGAAAAGAACTTAAGAGTTTAGAGCATATAATGTGGGACTGACAAGTACTACTTCTTGATGAGTATGTGCAAGTGTCTCCGTTATCTCAAAAGTGGGTGACAGGTTTATTATTTTAAGGGTTCCCTATGTTAAATTCACTCTGAACACAATTAGTGAATATTAAAAAAACACAAACCCCATAAAAACTACTCCTACTACGTACTTCTTAAAGTTTCAGTAGAAGAAAGCTGAAGTTTTTCTAGACAGACGGGCAGTCTCCTTCATAATACTAGTCTCTTTCATGTGTCCCTGCTTCCTTATTGGAGGGTTTCATCGGCAGAGCCTCCAGTTCTCATTAGCAAAGCAGCGTCTCTCCTCGATCACCTGGCTTTGATCTGCCAATAATACAAACTTAAATCCACATGCAAAATGCCATTAGTCTACACCTTTTGTTTTTTTTTTATGCCTCTGAAGCAAAAACAAATTCAGCAACATCCGCTACCGTACAGTCTGGAATGAGCTTGCAGAATTTCAGCATGATGCTGCGTATATTTGCACCATTCCAAAGTAAATATATTTCAAGATTTTATGAATATCAGTCCTTGATCTTTATTTTTACAAAATAGACTTAAAGATAGATCAATTTATTATATTTGAATGGCTCGTATTACCATAAATAACTAGGCCGACATCTGATGATAGATACATAGACACTCAGCCATAATATACCAACATCCCATTCAAGACGCCAGAGATCTCGTCCTGAGATGCAGACCAGGGGCACAGACAGAAGTGCTGATTTGTCTCATTTTCTTTGTCTTGTGTATGTAAGCCTCTTAATTCAACAATAGCACTGCGTTAGAGCATCATCGTATTTGTTTGGATGTCGTCTGTCTCCAGATTTAGATGTGTATCTGGGACTGATGCCTCCAGGCCCTTTGAGGACTTTCTCTCTTGAATCAGGGGTCTCTATCCCACCCGGCCTGTCGTGGTCATTGTGGCCGAAGCAAAGCCCATTCTGATTGGCCCTTCTCTCGTGTCTGTGTAACAGTGTTGTCAGCAGCTCTTGCAGCCAGCCAGGGCCCTCAATCGGCCCCAGCTCAGCCAACTTTTACAACCTGATCTGATGAGTGGAGGCTGGTTCCAGTACGGGTAGACGAGTACAGCCCGTAAGAGGGGACTAACTGGGCAATTAGAGTCACAGACCAATTTGGGAGAACAATAGGTCCACACATTTAACAAGCTCCCCCTGCCAGGAGCCCAGCAGGGGTCTGTTGTTGGGCCTAATGGCTGCCCTGTAGACACTGTGTCTGTCTTGGTAATGTGTTGCCTGCCCCTGCCTCAGTTAATGAGAAGGTGATAGAGTATGAGCTGAGTGGTTGGGCACCTGTCTGTCAAACACACCTACAGTAGACAATTTAGAGGCAAAGATCGCATTTGGCTTTCAAGGTGTGAAAATGTTATCATTTAAATGCTGTTAAATGCTGTATCTTGCTGTACACTGAACCAAAAGACGATAACGTAAACTCACTTAAGTTTGTTTTGGACTCAATAGCTGGGCATATCAAAATAAAATTAACAAAAAAAAAAAGTCAGAGCCACCATACAATTAACTTTGCCATTAAGTTAACTTGATTCAACACTGCCAGAAGGGGAAATCTTCTCTAAAATAAAATTACTTCATTCATAATCGAACACACCTCCTTTTTAACGTATTATCTTAAAAATATTCCTTAATCATGAGTATGAGCTTTCAGGGTTTGGCCACCTATCTGTCAAGACATCCAAGAGATCTAAAAGGTAGTGTTTGTTTTTTAAAAAAGGCACATGAATCCCTTTAAAACATGAGCTGACATTTACCATTCAATATACACTGCACACCTTCTACACTAAATACTAAAACATTACTCAACTGTTTCCCTCTACATAAGTGTAAATATTTTCACTTGATGTATAAATCCTTTTTTTGCGAATGCACATCCTCCGGCTGAAATGAATTTATCTTTGGTAAAACAGCTGGCGAAGTGTGTTAATTACAACACTGTCGGTCTATTTTTACACCAAGAAAACAAGACACAGATTCAGCTGTGCCAAATTAGTTTAAAATGAAGAAACTAACGATTCATGGAGTGTCTACAATATAACTGTTGAGTTTTATGAAATGAATTCCTTTTAACCTTGCGGTATAGGCGCAATAATATATGCAGTGCCATTTTCTGGAGACATACTGATGCTGCTCAGTGAACAGTAATGACTAAAACAGCACATCATGGTAATTTACAGTAACAACAGTGATATGGGGGTAATGTCTAGTTCACAGGTTTTAATTCTGCAATAAAATAAGTCATTTGAAAAGGCAATTTCAAATCTTCTATGAGGTCAGTCACAACAGTGACAATAGTGCCCATACACCAACTTCAAACACATCAACTCAACTTAGAAAAAATGACGCTAAAGTTACTGTCCAAAAACATTTGAACAGTATAATAAAAATTCGTCATGGGGTATTTTTTACAGTAGAATACAGTCTACATCAGCAGACAGCAGAACAGACACCTGAGACATACATCAAAGACAGAGACATGTTTGGGAAGGAAAGAAGGGTGGGGGGGTGGGGGGGTGTCTGAGCTAGCCTCCCCAACAAACACAGTGAACTCAGATAAAAGCTGTCTCCTCCCTGCACGTAAGAGACTCATTAACTTAAGAGATTGAACCCCCACCCTCCCTCTCCCTCTATCCTGCTGGGCTCCAGCAGGACTGACAGTCCCCGTGCAGACTGTCAGTAGCACTTAATTGTCACATCCAGTCTCCGGGCCTTGTGGGCAGACGCAGCCACACCGAGGTGAGCAGACAACTTGCCCCCGGAAACTACAAACATCTGTGGATCGGCTCAGTATGCTAAACCGGGCTAATGCAGTCGAAGTGAGTGTTTATATCTACCGACTGTCACTCTGATGAGCAGTCACTCACACAAAGACAGGAATAATCCCTGTGATAACACGAACATCAACTGGACCTGTTATTAATAGATTATTTTAAACAGTTTAACGTGTAAATTATGACCCGTCAAACACAAATCTACGCTCACTGCATATACTATACAATCATAGCCACCTGTTGCTATAATCATATTTATTTCAGCTTCCTTTGCACTACTGTCTTGTGTTTTAACATCTAGTATTACTCCGTAGATTATTACTTGTTTTATATTATGCATCTGTTTCTGTGTACATAAAGTGAGAGCATTGTAAAATTCCCTGTATATGCTCATACCTGGCCGATAAAGCTGATTCATTTTCTGATTCTGAAGTTAATGTTGTCTTGGTTTGTATTCTGAAAGAGCTGATAATGAAACACAGGGGAACTCTGCTGTAAAATCAGGCCATTCAGATCATTTTAGTAATGTTGCACATGAACACAGTAGAGCTCCTCTGACGCAGTTCACATTCGGAGTCCTTAATTTACATCATTTACCCATAATCTGCAACAGTTTAATTGAAAAATCTCATGCACAGTCAAGCACATCAGCTTAATAATCACAGGACACAGTGGATATAAGTGCACACGAGCTTCATCATAATTTCTTGTGCAACTGCATTTGGCTTTCACAGAAACAAAGCACATTTCAAACCAATTTAGCTAGCACCAATCACAGCTCACTTTGCGAATAGAGACAAGCCAAGGGGGAGAGAAAAAAAAAAAACACAAAACAAACTCAGAACACAAACAAGACAGGCAGGACGATGTGGTCATGGGTGGTCACAGCCTGTTATGAACCCATCTGCTCCTCTGAAACTCTGTAGGTGGAAAAAAAGGCAAATAGATAATTCTTTTTACCATGGCAGAATTATATTTATACTAACCATTCATAATGGTATCTGTCTACTTTATTGATATATCAAGTTTGTTTTAATTCCAATTGCTTATGTGTCTGAAGTCCAGAACCAGGCTAATCCCTGGTTCAGAAATAACTCCATTCACTGGTGTTTATCATTTGTGTACTTTAAAAATGGTCACTGACATAGTGTCCACTGAGCGTAACTATTCATCCAGAATATATGATGGCAGAAGAGTAAACATACATCTGAGACTCCCTTAGAGAAGGAGGAGGGTCGCAGCCCACGTATGCCCCGTTGATGTAACAGTATTGCAGTAGAGCCCTGAAGCATGGATCCTGGAAAGAAATGAAGACGGTTAACGTGAATAAAAGGCTGGATGGTATAAATAAAAACATATATTTGATTAAAGTTAGGTTCAAATGAAGTGTCACTCACCCTAATGAGAATGTGGGGGTTTCCGACAACTAAGAGCAGGGCTTTGGGACGAGTGACGGCCACGTTGAAGCGTTTGGGGTTGGCCAGAAAGCCAAGCGCACTCTTCAAATCATCACTCTGTACTGACTCATTAGATCGCACCTACATCGTAAGAGGATAACTGAGTTAACCTCATATTAAAGAATAAAATGTGGGAGGTTCAGGATTGATGTTTATGCTCCCCAGATGTGACTCAATCTCAGTGAATAAGACGCCACAACTTCAAAAATCATCAATCATGATATCAGAGCTTCAAATGTTTTTTTGTATGTTTCTTTGTTTTTCCACAGTTCCAGGGTTCACCCTGTATAACCTCTCTGGCATCAAGAGGTGATAGCACAGTACAGTTTAGTCTTCTAACCAGCGAAGACATTAGTGGGCACCAGGTGGAAGTGAGTGTTAGTGTGTGCGTGTCTGTTCTTGCAGGTCAGGGATATTTCATATTTCAGAGTTGTTTTGGCCATGAACAGTCAACATGACAAGCCATATCATAGTAAGCAGGAATGAGCAAGCTGTCTTTCTCAATCTGCAAGATGTGATTGGCAGTGACACTCACAG
>JAOXYL010000090.1:7677469-7701939 GCA_028564955.1 Terapon puta | reverse complement strand
TTAATACTTTAATATTGGGGGGAGTGATCTACTGCCGATTGAGACCCCACACAACATCTTTATATTTGTCCAATACATTTTGATCATCATCATCATAATGTATATCATTAAAGTTGGATACATGTGGTGGTAGCACATTGTCCTCTAAATTATAGTGGGGTAGCATCAAATGAAAATACTCACACTACACTCACACATGAAAATTGCACAGTATTTGAATGAACGTACTCAGTTGATTTCCACCACTGGGTGGAGGTAATAATCAGGGATGGAGGGTGTGTAATTGATCTGTGAATGGATGCACACTGATGACAAAGACTGGTGACAGTGGGCATGAGACAGTAAATGAGGGGTGTGTGTCTGTGTGTGTGTGTGTGTTTGGGGGGGGGGGGGTGACCTCCTGTAGCACATGACTCCCGGCTACGCCCCTGATCGTATCGGAGAAGGGACCGAGAAGGAGCACAAAGAGGGAAGAGAAAAGAAAGAGACAAGGGAAGGAGGAGGTGGAGGAGGAGGAGGAGGAGGTCTGCGCAAAAAAAAAAAAAAAAAAAGAAGACCCCGCCTCCGGTCTCGGATCCTCTCGCATTCCTTATTCACAGCCTCTCACGTTGTTGAGGATAGAGAGAGAAGAAGGAGAAAGAGAAGAAGAAGGGCATACGACGAGGACGAGCAAAAAAAAAAAAAAAAAAACGAGAGAAGAAGGGGAGCAGCAGCACGACCATGGCAGTGCCCAAACCGCCTCAGCCCGAGACAGTGTCCGTCCGCCGCGCGCCTCCTCCGCCTCCTCCGCCGTCCTCCCCTGCACGGAGCCTGCAGCCGCACAGCGCGCACGGTCCGGATGAATGAGGAGCCGCACCTGGGGCAAAATGAGGGTCATCTTCATCCAGAACGCCGGTTTCGTCGCAGCTTTCTCGCCCTTCGGACGTGAGTCGGTGGTGTTGGCAGCGTTTGGGACGACAGATGATGTGACCGAGCCCGAGTCGGGAGCCGCAGACGGACCGCGCCAGTCGACCGAGTGAGCGAGGAGACCCGTTTATTTTACTCCTCACTTTTATTTTTATTTTTTTTTAAATATTATTATTACTTTATTGGGAGAGAGCTCGCGTAGATTATATCTCACCTTTAAAATCGAAAGTGTGCTCAGCTGTCGGCATGCTGCCTGCTGTCGAAACCTGAGTGCGGTTTTTTATTATAAATTGGCACTAGAATGATTTTTTTTTTTAATCCAGTGATATTATAGACTAATGCATCGGGTAATTATAGACCGATAATGTCATTTTAGACTTTTTTTTCTTGTGCTTAATCCGTAGTAGATTGATGACATAGCGATAATAACATGAATAGACGGGAGGCTTCACATTGATCAAAGCCAATTGATCAAAACGAGACAATCTGGAAATGTCAGTTTCCACATGTGATAGTATGAGCGGTAGTCTGCGCGTTATCCCCTGTAATTTATTTATTTATTATTACTATTATTAGACCTATAAGTATTATATTATCGAGTAGGTGGGTAGTTTGAGGTGTTTGGCGGTGGGGAGCCTCCCTGTAGTCAGATGGAGACCGCTTGCTTATCGCCGCACCGGGGGGCCACGCGTCCCGAGGCGCACAAGGGCCAGACCTGTGCGGGCCCCCCACCGGCGGGGGGTGACCCCCTCTCCCCTCCGGCCCCGGCTCCCGACTCGCCCGAGCGCACCCCGGCGGGCGGCGACGGGCGGAGGAGCTCCGGCGTGAAGAAGCACCACCACAAGCACAACCTGAAGCACCGCTACGAGCTGCTGGAGACGCTGGGCAGGGGCACCTACGGCAAAGTGAAGAAGGCCATCGAGAGGCACTCCGGCAGAGAGGTGAACCACCCCCCTCCTACCACCTCATAAAGAGCGGCTGCAAACATCTGGCAGGATGCTCCAAGCGGGTCCTTCTTCTTCTTCTTCTTCTTCTTCTTCTTCTTCTTCTGCATGCAACACTAGTCTGTATTACTGTTGTCCATTCGTGCATCTTCACCTTCAATCCATTTTTGACTGCAAGAATAATTGATCTTTTCCACCCCTACCTGCATTTTAAATATCGCAGAGGTGTGTGGTTTTAGGTGCTTTAACGAGCCCTGTATATTTTAAACCAAATGATCACACATCCATCATGACAATTTCTTGGATCCATGCACGTCTCTTCTTCTTCTTCTGCTTGTTCTTTTTGTAAAGCCTTGTTTAGCCGCCACTACAAATAACACTGCTCCTAAAATAAAGTGCTTTGTTGTGCTCAGAAAGCCTCCGAGAATTCCCCCAAATGCTTCCAAAAAGGGCCCATGGGGCCGGGGAGCCGTGGCTGCACACGCCTTGTCCTGTGCGGGGCCTCACGACCGGATGCTGGAGTGCAAATCCGGCTACTGACTGACTGATGTGACTGCATCTCTGAGAGCAGCCAAAAGTCCCCCCCCAGAGATACACCCGGAGCTCACTCACATTTTTTCTCTTGCTCACTGTTTCAGACTCGGGCCACGTCCTTTCGCTTTTTGTTTGTTTTTTTAATGTGTGGGTGTGTTTGCCTGGGTGAGTCTACTGCTTTCTGTTTCTTTATGAATTTTTTTTTTAAAAAGTCTCTGAAAATCTTTGCTATAGTAAACCCAGCATCTGCTGTTACATCTTTGCAGGCAGGCACATCCCTCGATAATATTTCCACGTGTGGCAAAATTTGACCCCTGTGCCCTTTCTGGCAGGACATGAGGAACTTTCCATGCACTGAGAATGCTGAGGGAGGGGGGAACTTAGTATAGGTCAACAATGTCCCCCAATGCTTTCATAGCTTGATAGGGGGACCATAAAGCCTTTGGTGGGGCTTACTTTCTCGTGGCCTGTCCCACTTGGCTCCCTGTCCTTTCTTCTGTATGTTTTCCTGTTCATTATTGCCATGGCAGCTGCTCCCACGTGAAGTATTTTACTTTCCCTAGCATCGTAAAATTGCACAATGTATGTTGGCTGGAAGGGTCACTGTATCTTATTTTGACACGAGCGAGTGTCAGATACTGTTTTCCTGAGATAGCTCAAATTGTTGACTTTGGGTGACTTTTCTCACCCTGAAATGTGTTGTTTTAATGAGCAGCAGTCTACATTTGTTCACATTTTTAGTGTTTCGAACACCATGTTTTAAAGCCTATGCTGAAATGATATCTTCACATCTTTAAGAAAGATGTAGTACTCTCAGTTTCCAGTTTATTAGGTGGACCTGAGACTATTGCAGACTGATGCAATAGCACTGGAATAAATTATGAAGGTTATAATGTTCAGTATGTAGTTCAGGGTGTTGTTGTTGGGCTTGCTGTTATTTAACCCACCCTTACTGATATAAATGGGGTGGACAAAATAAAAGACACACTTGTCAGCACGCAAATAATTCCTTGCAGGTCAAAACTCAGTGGCCTTCCACTCACTAATCTTCTGCAATGTCCTGAGTATAGTGTTCAGACTTAAAAATAGCATAGTCAGTAAAGTATAAGACTCCCTTGCAGCACTGTGTTCATGTGGGAGTTTGTGTATCTTAGGGAAGTCCTTTGAGAGCCAACACCAGCAGAAAACAGGCTGAGCATGACTGCCGGCCACATCACGGGCCACGTGTGCCTGATGCTGCGTTGCTAGAGTTTACTTGACCTCTGACTCGAAGGTGGTCCCTTGTGTCCATATGGCAGATACAGCAGTGTGGCCAGACAGTTATGCAATCGTCATGACTCCCTTTACCTTTTCCCGGTTCGTTCCGCAAACCAAGTGAGAAGAGCAGAGAGGGCTAAGGGAGGGGGCAGACTGAGGATGGTTTTCATGTGTGCGACTGTGTGTTTACGCACACGTGGAATCAGCTGCCGGCACTTGAGGGAGATTGATTAGATGTGGGCACATTCAGTGTGTCAGCGAAAGTGGAACTGAGCGACTGTCTGCTTTAATCTGCAAAGCCGTGTGTCGTGCTACCCCGTGGAAACCCAACATTATATGGAGCGCAATCGATCATAGAGACCATCGTGGGGATGTGTGACACATGCACAGGCTCGTGTGTTTGCTCTCGCCCCGAGAAGATGGGTTTCATGTTTGTATACTCGTGAGGGAGATAGAAAGAGACTGTGTGTGTGCCTTTAAAGCAATATGCGCCATCTAGACGGCCATAGTGAAAAGGTTGTGGTGACAGCAGGGCCCAAAATGGGCAGTGACACATGAAAGGCCATCCACAGCAGGAAATGAGATCGGAGGCGAAGGTTAATATCCTGTATGGGGGATCCATCACAGAGAGGGGAGGGTGAGCGGGAGGGGGGCAGTTAGCACAAAGACACAGGGAAGCCCTCCACCATAACAAGAGAGGGGCAGCCTCAGTTAAAGGGGTTAGAGAGTCATATTAATATGAGCTTAAAGCACCAGATTACATCATTCCCCAGCAATGGATTCACTGGAGAGGTACGTGAGAGGGGAAAACATTGACATTCTTCGGCTATATGTGGTGCCGTTGATGAGGTATTATGATCCCTCCCTGTGTTTGAGAATATAGTTCTCTGGAAAAGTGACGGCCGTCTTCCTCCCACTCACTCTCTCTCTCTCCCCCTAACTCTGAGTCAGACACACACACACACAGACACACACACGCACACACACACACATGCTCACCACAACAGATGATCATGATCTTTAGAAAACTCAGGGAAGGGTGAGCTTGTGATGAATACTTCATCTATTTTAATGGCCTGAGAAAACTCAGGAAGATGTCAGGCTCCAGTGAAGCGAAACATGGACTTTCACTTCAAACAAGCTATGTTGCGAACACGGAGGGAGGGGTGAGGAGGGGATGGATGGGGTGGGGGAGGGGTCCCAGACGAGGCCGGCCCCATACCTGGCAGGGGCCGGCGTGGGCAGCCGTGCAGCGCCTGTTTACTGTGAGTGACAGTAATAGGGATCCACTTAAGGACAGGCGTAGCTGTGTCAGCCAGCCGGGCCAGCTGGCAAGTGGCTGATCTGCAGTCCTGTTTAATGATCCACATCGGGGTCAGGGCAGGGGAACATGAGGAGGTACACAAGAGATACCTGGCTTCATCTCAAGCCCAATGTGGGAGAGCTGGCCCATCCAGTGAGTTAGCATACAGTGCGGAATTAAGATCACGGCTGTTAAAGATTGATTACTACCCTTTTAGGAGAACAGACCACTTTGATTTTTTGGCAGCGGTTGCACAGAGAAAGTTTACCTGGCTTCGTGTGTAGCTCTTGTAGGTCATTTCGCAGTTGTTGCCGAAATTAATGAATTCCTGAATTAATTCCTACATTAAGTCCAGGAAGGTGACTCACAATCGGCCTCACCGCTAAACACCGAAGTCAAAAATGTTACTCACGTTTTGGGGATCAGTGATAAAATGCTCTGGTGAGGTAAAGGAAAACATCAGTGTTAAGACACAAACAACTTTTACCAATTATGAGCACAGCATGTGGACCCCCTGGACCCCGTCTTGTTTATTATGGTATCATTTCTTTAAATTCTATGTAATCAAGGCATGCTCTGGAAGGGAACTATTCCGGTTTGGGGTTATTTTTATTGATGTACACGGTAATTAGCTTGGCACTCGCTACTGCCTGTGGTTTCTGCTGCATGGAACAAAGCTGGGCTCCTCAGAACACTACCGCTTAGCTCGGAGAGGACAAAAGTTTAAACTAACAGAATTCAGAGCGCACAGACTCTATACAGGCCTGATCAAAGCAAACCCAGGACTCAATCCAGAATGTTTAGGCTACAATTATAGTGACATGTGCTAGACTCTGTACTCTCGATTGGTTTATTTGGAGAAGGCTGCTAACCTCTCATTTAAGGAGTGCAAAGGCTAGAAGTTTGAACGCATCCAGTTGCGGCTGACTCTTACCCCGGTGGCATTGCCGTGGCAGTGAAAAATCGTCGAACCGAGTGTAGATGTCGACTGCTGAACCTTCTGCAGCAGGCGATTTGGCGAGACGAGGAGGTTGAATCACTTCCTCAACCCCCTGCTCGTTCTCCTGATTCCTCCATAAAACTCCCAGCAGACTGATTTTCAGGCCATTTCAAAAGTAGGCCATTGGCTGTTGTTAATCAGAATGACTAAAAATAAGAGACCGGGGAGAGACTTAGTGTCTTCTCAAGGACTTTTTGATGTGGGAGGAAACACGGCTGTTCAGGTTAGTGCTGACATCCAATTTGCAGAGGAGCACCCTGACCTCCCTGATGTCCTTCAGAAACCATTAACATTTAACACCTTGTTCATCACTGTTCCATAATACTAGTCGTCCTCATTGGCTCTGTTGACGGCAATTCTGGTTTGTCATTCAGTCGGTCTAGACTGAAATATTGCAATAGCCATAAGATGGATTGTCATTACATCTTGAAACAACATTCGTGGTGTCCAGAGGATGAAGCCCACAGACATTTGTGATCTTCTAGCACCAACATGAGAATCATATTTGTAGTAGCGATCCTTTAACTTTAGTTCTGGTGCCATCATTAGGAAAGGACCTGCTAAACTTACCATTCCCATTAGCCTCAGCCATATGCTAACCGCTTAAACTAAGATGATGAATAAGAACACGTAACATATTGCACATCGTGTGCAGGATTTTCCAATATCAGCTGTTTCCAGGTGGAATAGTTGTTTTGGAAACACCATGTTTCGCCATGTGAATCTGACTTCTGATCTCCCTTTAAGAAGGGTTGGGGGCCTAAATTAGGGACTCAGCGCAAACACTGACTAATACCTGTTTAAATGTAGGCCCGGGACCTAAAAGAGTACAAAGCAAGCCTCCATTACTGCACCACATGTCAGGTTGTTTTTCTCAAAGAGTGCACCTTCATTTTGCTTCATACAGGGAATAGGCTGAGTAAATTACACAGTATGAGAAGATGACACCCTCCCCTTGTTTGACTCATCTGGCTGTCATGTCAGCAAAGCCTGGTGATGAGGTCAAAGGTTGGTCCAGAGCGCTAGAAGACCCTGGGGAGGGGAGTTAAATGAGTTTGACGAGGTACACAGAGTTTGCTCAGGAACGTGATGTCGCAATATACGCTGAGTTGGCTCACATGTTTTAGGTGAGACAGACAGATATCACACAGTGCACAGTTTGTACTCTGCCAGAGCCCTGCACATTAGGAAGTTCACTGATAAGATAATCAATGTGATATAAATGTGTTGTCCTAAAGTTTGTCTTTTGTTTTGTCATTTTACAATTTGAATCAAGATTTTTATGCAGTTTATCCAAAAAAAAAGAAGAAAATGTACAACTTACAACTTTTATTTTCTCTATTAGTCACCTGTTAAAAGTGTCTTCTGTTATCTGTTTCCAGGTGGCTATCAAGTCAATTCGAAAGGAGAAGATCAAAGATGAGCAAGACATGGTACACATCCGCCGAGAAATTGAGATCATGTCATCCCTCCGCCACCCACACATCATTTCAATATATGAAGGTGAGTGTCTGCTGCATGTCGGGAACACACACACACCCAACAAATCATACACACTTGTTTGACTCCAGCACACATAAACAAAAACACACATGTCCAAATTTCACCCCTCCCTCAGCTCATTCAGCTTTTGTGGCCAAGCTGCAGGATTGTCATGTTATGACATGCAGATGTCATAATAAGACCTGGACTACAGCTCTGGGATGTTATTCATCTTCTCTGCTCTGTCTGGCTGCCTGGGCCAGTAAAAGTCCGGACGGCTTTGATGGTGTGTGCCTGGATCTCTCTTAATATGTGAGTGTATGTCTGTGTGTGTGCGTGCGCACGTGTCAGTTGAAAGTTTGTGTGTGTAAGAGGGGTGGTATTCTAAGGGATTGCCTCTCCCACATCTAAGAGGTCTCATCTCTTGTCTTCACTGGTCTTGATCTCAGGGCCAGACATCTGCTGATACTTAGAGACAACTGCAGCTGGGAACCAGACTGTACTTGTGTAGATGTGAATGAGTGTGTGTGCATGGTTGTGTGTGTGTGTGTGTGGGTGCGTGTGTGTGGGTGTAAGTGAGCGTGTGAGCATGTGCAGCTAGGGAGACACTTGACTGACCTCAGTCACCGAGGCCTGCACCCCGTCTGACTCCAGTCCAGCAGTATGCAGAGGGAGGAAAGGCCTTAAGCCTTCCCCGGAGCAACTTCAGCATATATCTACCCCAGGAAGCAACTCTGTAAATATCAAAGCCTTCAAGTCAGACTTAAATGGCTCACATATTTACTCTTTGGGACCTTTGTTTTCTTATGTGACTTTTTTTCAATGACCTTAACTTCACTGTAAGAAAACGCAGATTACAATTAATGGTGAGTGTAAAGGTTGAACAATTCCCATTGAATTCTTTCAACATATTGCTGGCAATTAATCATTCCTTATAATGTTGTCTGGGCCTATGTGCAGGCAATTAAAGTCACAAGGCGCTGCAGTGTGAGTTGGTTTCATATGATTTGTGACTTGTGACTATTTTTATGCCTGTGTCAACAAAGCAACGGTTTCAATGCCCCTTTCAGGATAGCTGCCCTGATACAATGGCAGCCGGCTGTGTGCCACTGCCCAAACTGGCTTACCCGCTGTCCTTTGTTCAGTTTCAAAGTCCCCAGGTCGTTATCAGCAACATGAGTATGTGACAAACATCACTATTTGTCATGGGAACGTGCCAGTAGCAGCTGGAGGGTTGAAGTGCAGTGGGGTTTTATGCGTTGAATGATTAAAAGAACACCAAGCTTTATAAACTCCAAGGACGCCGTATCGTGTTCCTATGTGTGTTGCCGTCCTTTAAAAGCAGCCCACACCACCAACAAACTCGGCCAGACTCATTGCTCTCGCTCTTTGGTGTTTCTCCTCAAACCCAGCGTTTACTGTTGTGGCCTGGCCTCCACCCAGCCTTGCTTTAGAGATATATAGGAGGCCCCGAGATTTGTGTATCCGGCAACACCCTCCTCAACAGCCCCTGCTAACTGCCTTGTGTGAAGCAAAGCTGAACCAGATGTGTGTGTGAAGATTGATTTTTACCACTCCCTCACATTCTGCATCCATCAGCATGCCGTGCGGGGCATTTAAAAGCGGGTCTTGCTCTTCGCTTCTCAGGCATAGCTAAGTACCCTAATGCCCCACTTTTGAAACAAATAGTCCACCCTGAAAAGTGCTGCGAAAGCAAAAAATTTAAGCTCGAGCTAAGCCTGACAAAACGTTTGTGGTTTAAAGGAGTGGTTTGACATTTCAGGAAATTTGGACACTGACTTGCTCGCTTTCTTTGCAATAGAGGAGATGATCGAGACTAATCTCATGACCGTGAAGTGAACATGATACTACAACCAGCAGCTGGTTTGCTCAGCCACACTATGTGACTATTTTGTCCACACTCTTGACCAAGAAATAGTCAGACAACTTAATTAATCAAGGTTTGGGAGCTTCAGAGGTTGTGGTTGCCTTGTATCTGAGCCTAGCTGTTTCACCAATTTCTAGTCTTAATGCTAAGCTAACTGACTGCGACAGCACAGCAGCATCACTTTCTAATGTGTTCTCATTTATTGTAGTATTCCACCATTTCTTCTGTATTACACTGTGCAATAGCAGTCCTTTTGCCACCTATGCATTTGTGCATCATTGGCCTATCATCACTGCAGACAATAGGACAATAGGTGCTAATTAGTCTGATGTGAAGGCTTGACCTATGAACAAAAGCCCAGTGAGTGACAGCGAGGCTGTAGCGGCGGCTGGCATACCCAACGGGCTGTAACAAACTCAAGTTATGTAAGCCAGGTAATTACTTCACCACCGGGGGTCAAAGGTAAATGGGAGTGCAAGCTGAGATCACTGTGAATGCCACCCCAGGTCACTGCTGTCCACGAATCAGAGGGCTGGATCTGCTCTGCCCTCGCGGGTGCTTGGCTTACCTCCTGTCTGTTATTTCCCGAGCAGCTAGACAGTCACAATTGGGGAGCATTACCATCACTCAGCGACTGTGTGTTTTTGTTGAGGATTATATCTTTAAAAGGACTCCAGGAGGGGCGGGTGGTGTGAGGAAAGTAGTGTGACAAACTATGAAGGTGCTCACTCAAGGGTGCAGAAAGCAGAGGCCCTCACCCCCGGTGACCCTGCTGTGTGGGAAAATCAACCCACACAATTCAGAGCAACATGGCCGGCTGTGTTGTTGTCATCTCCCCAGTGTTTACTCTGTCTCTCCCCCCCCCCTCATTTTCAGCCCAACCATTTTCATTCCCTTCATGCCAAGACGGTGGGAGAGAAGTAAGTTGCCAGGTTGAAATTATACACCAGAAGGCTCAATTCGGACACAGACTGAACATTTGGTGACTGCAGTTGCACAGTAATGCATTACAGTAATAACATTACTTTTTCCAGTCAGCGGATGTGGACCAAGTCACCATTTTAATCCAACAGATCCTGTTAGTTAATGTTAATCATGTTTTTGTCTCCATCAAAATCCAGGTTGAAGATAAACTATCCACCATTGTTCCTTATTCTCAATTTGTTCTGGTCATATAAGACAGTAGATGCAATATATTTAGTTATTACTTTGCATTAAAAGAGCTAACATAGTACAAAAGAACAGTGACATAAATAATATTTCCTTTATTATTCATACACAAAAACACGACAGACAGTAATGTGTTTCTGATTCCTCAAAAAAAAAAAGAGGATGCTCCTACCTCCCTCGAGTCATGAATTACTAATGAGAAATTAGTTACTTTTACTGAGTCATTACACACCCCAATCTACTGTGAGAAGGGGAAGTTGCACCGCGTTGCCACAATAAACTCTTGTACAATAATTTATGTGATCTTTCCTAATCAGGTGGACACCCAGAATGGTGGTTAAGAATGTGGGGGGGGTGTTGTGAAATGTGTTGACGTGATGTGAAGCTGAGGCGCGATGTGTCAAGGACATCGCTTGATACCGTGGCGTGCCCCCTGTCTGCACAGCTAACTCGCTCTCTCTCTCTCCTTGACTCTGTCCCTGCTTTATCTCTGTTTTCACTTCCCTCCTCTCGCTCTGAGTCTCTGAGGAGTGGGCTTGATTGAGTTAACAGCCCCTCCCTGCAATGTTGTGAAGGAGCCAGACACATGAGGTGGGGTTTGGGTGATGTAACCCTGAGAGAAGTGTAGAGATGTGTGCTTCTCTGGAATCTGGATTCTTGCTTCAAAACTGAACTAGTTTACTCTGCTTTTTTAACACAACAATGTCCGTTTTGTGATATTTAAGGTGACTAAATGAATCTGGGATGACTTTACAAGCTGTCCTCCTACTTCTGTGTGCTCCTCTCCTGCCGTTGATATAGATGTACGTTCCCGAAAGTAGATATTAATGGGCTCCCAATTGTTTTCTTATCATTTCTCAGTGTTTGAGAACAAGGACAAGATCGTGATCGTGATGGAGTACGCCAGCAAGGGCGAGCTGTATGACTACATCAGCGAGCGCCGGCGCCTGAGCGAGCGAGAGACACGACACTTCTTCAGACAGATAGTCTCCGCCGTGCACCACTGCCACAAGGTGAGAAAACCCATGCTGCATGACACCTAGAAAAAAATGTGCACAATCTTTTTCTTCTTAAATCTCTCTTAGCCTCGCTTTCTCTCTCTCTCTCTCTCTCTCTCTCTCTCTCTCTCTCTCACACACACACACCACACGCCCATGCTTTGTTTTCCAGGCATGCTTATTGTAACATTAACCATGCCTCTCCTCAGTCAGCCATATAGCCAGTTAATCTGCAGGCCCTACACTGTATGCTTTTTTTGGCGTGCTGGTGTTAGGGAGTCATCTGGTTCTGAGTGAAGATGGAACGCAGGCCAGTTTAATACAGGCTTACGCTCCGACACAGTGCACCAATCAGGCCCCTGCATGGGCTCTGTCCTCATCTGTTGACACACTGATGGATGTCCCGAGATACCCCCAAAGCTTTTCCCGGGAGAATTAGCTCTAGCCGCACCCACGTCAGCCGCTGTTCCACACCTCACTAACCCCCATCAAAACCCCAAGGTCCCAGGGCTTGTTTGGATGCACTCCCCTCTTGTCATCCTCCTCCCAGCTGGAGATGGTAATGATGTCATGGTCCTTAGATAGGAGAGTCCCAGACAGCCATGAATGATGAATCATCACTACCAAGCACAGCCTCCCGCCGGGTGGGGTGGTGTGAGTCACTGACACAACAAGCAAGCAACCACTTCTTCCTTGCGTCCGCCAATTGGGCTCATGTGAATATGAGCTCCCTGCCAGGCGATAACCAATGAGATGGTGATTGGTAAAGTCACTCCTCCACATCTGAGCTGCCTGTCTGCATACCACATGTTAATTCCAGGGTTGTTTTATTTTTTTTTTCTTTTTAAACCCAGGCATTAGCAGCATACTTGTTTTATAATCCCAAGATGTTGTGAGAACATCAGTCATACAGGGTGGTAATTACAGGCTCATGTTTATGTGACACATGCGAGCCGATTTTAAAAGGAAAATCACAGCAGATGTCAGCGTAAAGACCCCAGAGGGGACAAGACCAATTAAAGAGGACTAGACCAATAGGCTGCCTTGATTTCCCCTGAGAGCCACCAGCAGGCTTGGTTGGAGTAAATCATCTCTTAATACAATGGACTGTTTATGACTTGGGTCTCTCTCTCATGAATAATGCACTGATTGATAAATCAATGATTACGTTGTTTTTCCTTTGTCTCTCAGAATGGAGTGGTACACAGGGATCTGAAACTGGAAAATGTGCTACTGGATGAAAACTGTAATATTAAGGTGGGTTTTCCCCTTGATCTGTGATGCGTTACATGACTGTAATGCCTCACCTCAAATGATCTTTGTATGAGGGATTAACCATCACATGGTTTAAAATTCACACGTAACCCTGATTCCACAGATTGCTGACTTTGGCCTGTCCAACCTCTACCATAAGGACAAGCTGCTGCAGACTTTCTGCGGCAGCCCCCTCTACGCTTCGCCAGAGATCGTCAATGGGAGACCGTACCGTGGCCCAGAGGTGAGACCCAGTGAACCAAACAATTACAATGACTTTAACCACATCTGTTTGTATGTGAATTTGGATTTCTTTTTATGTGTCCGTCATTATCATTATTGTCCCTATTCTCCCTAGCTGTTAAATTAGGTGTGAACCTCCCACATCGCCCCTTATATAGCTTTAATCATTATCATCTCACTAATGATTATCATCACCACGCAGGACATACACAAAGAGGTGAATAGGCTTTATTTTCTGCTTCTTTGATGGGATTACTAATAGTCTCCAGTCAAAGGGTGGTCTCTTTTGCAACTCTGCAGTGGGTCAGCTCAGATACTGTCTGCATCCCTCCCCTGTCCTCCCCTTCCTACGATGTCTCGGTCCTTTGAAGTGAGGAACTGGAGGATAGTTTTTGCTCACTTTCCCTTCATCTTAATGGGATTGGAATGAGCTCCGCATGGTCAAATTCAAATAGTTTGGGTGAAAGAAAGAGTGAAAAAGTCTCCCCAAAGCCACATATCTGGCCATTCCAGAGTCATTCTGAAGGGCGTTGTCTCTAAACTCGCGTCAGTTACATAAAACAAAGCAAGAGATGGGGAGGGGGGGTGTGCATTTTTAGGTATTCAAGTTCAACCATTCAATTTAGCGTAATTCACTATAATTTACTCCAGAGTGCTAAAAACTACAGCAGTCCGATTGCAATCGAAATTACAGAACCCCGGTTGGGGTGAGGCCACAAATTACAGCAAACACAGGCAACGAAAATAGAACACAACAATAGTGCGTGCCCTGTCTCGCCCTCTCGAATGGACCAGGAGCAACAAGAGAGTGAAACATTCTTGATGTGTGTCCAGATCCTTAGAGGAAGTACACCAGCTCCTTAACTGGCCCTATCTGATTTCCTTTTCCTACAATATGTCTCACAGCTTCAGCTACCGCCATCAGAAGCACATTCCTCAGGACATCTCATCCTCCCAGTCAACACACTCACACACACATAACATTTCCCTCTCTGTTACAATCACACACACACGCTGACACCGGTCATCCGCCGATCGCCGAATACCAGCGTGTCTCTAGCGGCTCATCAGGGGCCAGGATATCACGACTCAGCCATCTCTGCCGGACTCATTACCCCTTTCCATCCCCACCTCTCTCCCCTCCCCTACGTCTTCCGCACCTCCACATGCCCCAGACACAAAGCCTTATGTAACCGCTTACTCAGAAAGCCACATTGCATTAGGTTGGTGGTCAGAAAATGCTTGCTTCTGCCTGACAGAGCAGCAAAGGTTGGGAGGGGAGGGGGCGCAGAGGATTTATCTGTGTGGAAACAAGCCATTTCCCACCAGAGAACTGGCATTTGTTGGGAGTGCGATGAAAAACGCGCCGGAGAAGCACTGCGGCGTCACAAGCTCTTTAACAGAGATGTTCTTGTGTGAAAAAGCGACAGAGGAGCTTATTTCTGTCAAAGTAAAGTCGAGAGCAAAACTCTGCCTGCCGTGATGCTGAGCAGAGCCGAGCTCACTCCACAACACATTCATTTTAGTGCCATGAATCACTAATCAAAACAGGACGGGGGAGCGTGCATGTTTGTTACATAACGCAAGATCTAAAACACCTCGACTTTTTGTTTCATTCGCTCGCGGTGTACAGTATGTATGTCTCATTTGATCGGCGGTGTGTGTTCTGCGTATGATGCTGATTATCACCGGCTTGTTTTTGCCAGGTGGATAGCTGGGCTCTTGGGGTGCTGCTGTATACCCTGGTCTACGGGACCATGCCATTTGATGGGGGAGACCACAAGAACCTCATTCGCCAGATTAGCAACGGCGAGTACAAAGAGCCCACTCAGTCCTCAGGTACTGCACGAACCTCTGTTTGTATTTTTATCATGAGCTTTTATCATGCTGGGAAAACACACCTGATCCCGCTGCCCTTTATAAAACTATATCATAAACTCTACTTGGCAGATCTAGTACAGCTGGATCGCAAATAGAGTCGGCGAGGCACACCATTTGTCAGAAACTGAAACCATTGACATCTGACTTTCTGTATATAAATTGCACAGAACTCACTTCTTTATGTAAATTCCAGAAAATGCTTGAAAGCCTCTGAGTTGCTCCATAAACTGTTGAATGGAATATGTTTCAAAGTGCTCTCATTGTACATGTATAGTAGCACAATCTGCAAAATCTATTACATGTGATGCCGATGCCCTTTCAGTCCAGACAGTATAAAGAAACTCAATAGTATCACCTAAGCCACGCAACCATCATGTTAATCACTGATGTTTCATAGTTACATCACATTCAATTGCATGGTAGGAACTAGGAATAAATCTTTGTTTTTTAACTATATTATTATTCAGTTCTCACATGGTGTGAATTTAGTTGTGTTGTCGTGTTATTGAACTGAGGATGCATTATTGTGGTTTACACAGGGGACAAATAATTAGTATAATTTAAGAGGATAAAAGCATTGCTAAATTGAAAAATTGCAACAAAGAACAAAAACAAAAAAGGGGCATGTCAGGAATGGTTATATCGCCACAATTTTTTATACCTCAGTAATTATTCCATTATTTATTGAAAATCCACATGCACATCTAGAAAACATTTTTATGCATGTTATGTGTAAACAGGTTTGATTTGTTTCCCGCTAGATGCCCGTGGACTGATCCGCTGGATGCTGATGGTGAATCCTGAGCGTCGGGCCACAGTGGAAGATATAGCCAACCACTGGTGGGTTAACTGGGGCTGGAAGAACAGTGTGTGTGACTGCGAGACCCAACGTGACCACGGGGGCTCGCCCATGCTGGCCCGCTTCATCGACTGGCAGAACCGCACTGAGCCACGTGGTTCTGGAGCCAAAGCTGCAGCCATGCCCCAGCTGCTGCGCCAGAGGCCCAAAAAGTCCAAGAAGGAAAATGTGGAGGCAGGACAGACCCACTGTGGAGCAGAGGACAAGCCGGGTCTGAAGCGACCCAAGGGGATCCTGAAGACCAGAGTTACTGAGGAGCAGCAGTCCGCCAGTCTGGAGGAGGTGGAGTTGGTCCAGGCAGCGCTGCCTCAACAGGCCGAAGGGGGAGAGGAAGCCTCAAGCCCAGATCAAGAGGAAGAGGAGCCGACTCTGGGAGGAGGCTCGCCAGCTAAGATGGTGCCCTCTCTGCCAAAGAAAGGCATCTTGAAGAACAATCAACAGCGGGAATCAGGGTACTACTCCTCGCCAGAGCGCAGCGAGTCCTCCGAGCTTTTAGGCGGTGCCAGTATGTCTCTGCTCGCCACCTCCCCGCCTAAAAGAATGATGGGAAGGAAGGGCATCTTGAAGCGAAACGGCAAGTACTCCACCTACAGCGGGCCCCCATCGGCGGCAGCGGTGGCGGGAGTCCTCGGCGAGCCTCCTCCCTCGACCGACTCTGGTCTGTCCCGCAGCCAGAGTCGGCCCTCCAGCATAGTCGGGGAAGACAGCTCCGTCCTGTCCCTGTCGCCCAGCTCCCTCAGCGGGGCCGAGTGGCATCCCTCCACCACCCACCTCCGCCCAAACATCAGGGCCTGCGTCTCGGCTGAAAACCTGCTGCAGCTAGCCAACTTCAAGGGCTTCCAGGCAGCCCCACCGCTCCAGGGACCCAAGTTCAGCCGCGGCCCCAAAACGAAAGGCTCCCCGGGGGATAATGGCAGCTTCTCCTTGCTGGGGGACCTGGAGGACATGACTCAGGTGTACCAGCAAGCCCTGGACATCAGCAGCAACCTCACCTAACAGATGGGCGGCAGAGGGAGAGAGAGGGGGAGCAGCGGGAATCGAGCATAGCTGTGTGTGTGTATGTATGTGCACAGATGTCTATGGGTGGCGTTAACGACCAGTGTGTTACTGGGATACACCTTTTGGGAAGTCGTGGTTTTCCAAATGGGGCTGAAATCTTGATGGAAATGACATGTCTACGCGCACAGACGCACACACTTAGGTGCACTTCTCTGGCCGGAGGAAATTTAGTTAGGGTTTTGTGAACAAGAGAAAGAAGGAGCTGGCACGAGAGAATGCCACCCAGTCTGCTTTCTTGGCCCGCCCATAGACTTTGCTGTGTTCAACATGTTTACATATTCAGCAAGAAGGCAAGTTAGAATCACAAACGCAGCAACCAGAAACTGGTTGGCTCTCCTTGAACACCACCCATATTGAGTTTGAGTTTACAAAAGCACCTTAAAACTCACACAGAGCACATGCCTTTGTGATCTTTACTTCCTTAAAAAAAAGAAAGAAAGAAAAGAAACAAACCAGGGTCTTGTTCCAAAAAATAACTGACGTTGCTGATTATTTATTGATATTTTCGTAGCTTTTAGTTTTAAGTGCAAAACTGGTGGGCACTGGCTGTTACTGGAAGAGTCCTTGTCTCCAACTCTTTGTGTGGAACTGACATATATAATTATGTTACTCAGTGATGAGGAACATATATATACTCAGCATATATAAGTATGCCTGCGCTTGTAAAACACGCAGGCAAATATACCTTCATAAAAGCGTATGTCCTATATATGTGTATGATACTAAGGAATATGTAGGAAGTGCCTTTTTTTGATTCATAATAAAAAAAAAAATTATGTATGTCATTTCCTTAAAGTGGAGGGAAAAGCCAGGCCAATCTGTCACCAGTTGTGCTTTTGTTTTTTTTTTTTTGTTTTTTTTTTTTAATTGTTTGTGAATGTTGAGAGACCCAGGGCCTTCAGCACACAGCTGACTAGCTTTACTTGTTTTGGGGTTCAAAGATCAATCGCGGACAGATCAAACAGTCTCGTCTCCTCCCACCCTTCCACGAGCAGAAGCACACTCAGAAATGCCGGGATTCACAGGCCACCTCGGAAAAAAAACGACCTCCTCTGTGTTCTTTGTTTAGCGTTTAAGCCCGCAGTTTGGTTTGTCAGCAGTTAAGGTGGCTTGGTTGAGCACAGATTCGCTGGCAGCACCAGAGGTCTGGAGGGGCTCACCTAGTGGGACATTTAGTGAAGGGAGATGGCGCAGACACCATCTCACAGTCCTGGAATGTGCCTGGCTCTCTTAACCTTGGTTGCTTCACATTTTCGAGGCCACCTGATAAAAACAGGCTGTTTAAAGACAGATGAGGTGTTTGTTTTGTTTTGTTTTGTTTTTTAACCAAAGATATGTATAGCTGTTTTTCCTTTGTCCGAATAGTTAATATTTTACCTGAAGCTCTTCAAAAGAGCAATGTAAGGTGGTTTGTTTTAGCCTACTGATGACACAGCAAATTCCTCAGACGAAGGCGTGAGACTTGCCGGTGCTCGAGATCTCTATCAGCCCCAGACCGACTCAGCACAGGTGGGATCTGCGGTCCGTGCTCAGCCCTCCAGCTGTGTATACTAGTTCATTATGTCAACCAAGCACAATTAGCCAGCTATTGTTTTCCTTTGACAGTAAGAGAGAGGCAGCGTGTAGAGATTTATAGCTAGAGGGAGAAGAAAAGAGTGTCGCATGGAAAGGTGTTGAGATTAGAGAGGACTTTCCCGTGAAACACAGGAAAGGTCAAGGAGTTAGATTTATTTGTTTGAAAGGAACTGTAATGTAGAGTAGTGAAAGTAAAGAAAGTGAGTAGAAAGTAGATGGAAAGTTTTTGTTAAATACCAAAGACGTGATGAAGCTTTGACATGATTCAGGGGAATGGATAGGTCAGGGACTAATGAGAGTCTTTTGGATTTTCCTTTGACTCGGGAATCCCCATTGGTGAATGAAATCATCCCCACATTGGCGTTACTTCGTGTTTGTTTTATTTTTCTTTTGGGGCTTTTATTTGAGATGCTGGAGGCTGTTGACACAGCTTGTCTTGAGGGTCAGTCGGTGTGTGACTTGTGCGTCCTGCGTGGCCTTAGGAAGTGTGTTACACTTTTCAACAGCAGCAAAAAAGTGGTGAGAACGGTGACTGACATCATCCGAAATATCAAATGATGTGGATGGAAAACCATGCAGTAGATACCCCTGAGGAAATAGATCACATGTTGAATGTTTTCAGAGGTCCTCTCGTGTGAAGGAAAGGTCCTGGGTATTGATTCAAATGAAAGACCCGTTGCGTATTATATTGCATTTTATGCCTTTTGTATTGCATTTTATTGTCAACTGGATTTACAGTGAGAAAATTATACTATGTTAGTATTTTGTTTTATTATGCTTCTGTTTTTGATTTTCCAAAATATAAGAAACTTTGTATTGCTTTATGTTATGGCAGAAAGATACTTCCTTCCTTGAAGTATTAGAATTTCTCTCAAGAATTGTACAAATCTGATCTCAAATTGGAAAGAAATGTCCTATTTACACGTGGTTGAGAGATGCCAATTAACAACCTCCAAATGGCAAACACCAGCCCCTGCAAATGAAAATAAATAGGGCAACATGCAACAATGTGTGCTAAAATGTTAATATCTGACACTTAGAAAATGGCATTTCCACCTCTACGAAAAGCAGGAGAGGTTGAAAATGCTGGAATAATATCAGGAGAAAAAGGAAATAAAGCAATGGAAAGAATCTGATGATGAAACTTTAACTCTGCCAAACTGGAAATAAGTGGTGCATATCTGTTAGTTAGCAGAAAGTCTAATCATAGGAAAACTTGACTGGATATTGTTATGACAATAATAATAAATTAGTATTATTATGTTATTTAAGTATTATTTTTCGTTATGGCTCATTACTATTGTTGGCTATGGCCGCAGTTTTGTTTTATTGTTTGTTTTTTTTTGTTGGTGATCCTGGACTGCCAAGGTGGATTAAGTTGCGTGCCTTTGGTATCATTATGAACTTTTTTTTTGATAATGAAAAATTATTATCAATGTGTTTTTATACTTGTATTTATTGGTGATCAAGCCATTTAATTTGGTGTCAAAAAACAACTCCTTGTTCATGCTTTGGCCTGCTTCGGACTGTGTTGTGTTCAGGGTGCACTGCACACACAAAAAAATATCACTTGTTTGTTCAAAATAGAGTGGCATCATCTCATTGTGAAGGAAGTGGCCAAGTGTGTCTTTTTAAGAGCAACAAATCAACAAGAGTTCGTCGAATCCTGTAAAACGTCTTAATTCATCCATCCGGGTGTATTTCTACTCAACACAATGCCTCTGTAGTACTGTATCAACTCAAATAAATGGATCTTGAAAGTTACACGTGTTTGTTTTCATGCTGTGTGTGGTCTTGAATTTAAAAGTCAAACAATCAGGTCACACCAAACTGTAACTAGGACAGTTCCTTGAAGTAAACAAAGAAAAAAACCCATAAATGTAAATATGAATGACTCTCAGACTCAATATTGAAGTATATGATATTCACATTGCAAACAGCCCCATCCCATTAATAAAATAAGCCAGAGACTGCTGTCCCTCACACACTAGTGCGTCCTTCAATGTTATTTATATAAAAGTTCATTCTGGTCTCATCAAATTGTGGGACTGCATTAACAGTCTTGGGGGGTCATACTGGGGCAAAGCTACAAATACTTCATCCACCGCCCTTCTCCTTACAGCGGGGACAAGTGTAAATCAAACTGTTATTGGAGAGACGGCCTAATTTCTTTTCCTTTTTAAGACTGTGACACAGAAACCTGCGTGAGGTCATGGTGGAGGTTAGCAGTGGTGGTCCACATTGCACAGGCACTCTATTTTCATCCTTAACTTTGACATGATTAATTCAAGTCACTGATGAGCGAAAAAGTCGGGGTCACAACGTCACGCTAAGAGGTCAGTTTGACTCAGTTTGAAAGAATTTGTCAAAACCTCACGGCGTGTTGAAAGCAGGCAGCCAGCCTGCCCAACGCAGAGCTACCAACGAGAACAAGGCACTGAAATTAGCCAATGTTTCCACACAGCTTCAGCCTCAAATTAGCCTGACGGATGTTAAAGTGATACTCCACCCAAAATCTATTTTCTAAGCATTTAAAAGTCATTCCCCGTAGGCTTTAAAAGGTGGCTGTAAAAATCCTGCCGTGTTGTCGCTCACACAGCACAGCAGTCCTGGTCAGCTTCTCAGTTACAATAAATTCCAATAGTGACCAGTTTTCTCAGTGGAAACAAGAATAAAAACATCTTTAGGGAGTTTTTAAACCAGCTCTGCAGAAGAATTCATTTTGCCACCATCCAATTTTATGCTTGTGATGTTCCAAACATATAATTTATGGCAAAATGTTATTGAAAACATTACTTTTAATTAATTCCTCAAATGCATCCTCCTGTGAAGCTCATTAATGAGACATAGTTTTGTGCATGTGAGGCGTCCCCCTCCTGCTGTTGTAGAACTGGCAGTCTTACATTTTGTTGCTTTGTTTATTGGTGGGGCCATTTTTCAGTGAGACAACACTTGACCAACATAAGAGCCAGACAGGTATATCAGAGCATGACTGATGTAGCACAGACTAGATTCTGTGGAAGCACAGTGTTTAGCCACATTTAGGCAGAACTATAATGACTTAAACATTCTGAGTATAGACTGTAGATGGGCAGCAGAGGTGATGGAGAAGTGCAGACATTTCTATTGGGATTGGCAACTGCACGCTGACGGCTCACAGCTTGTGTTGGTCTGAATCTAGTCAGGTTAACGCATAAACCCAGACAGATACCAAAATACTTCAGGGATGAGGGTTTTTATTCATCATCAGCCCCAGCAAAAATTTGGGGCTGATGATGTGCTACCTCTGTTGCACATTTCTGGTGTTTCACTGTCTTTCCACCTCTCTCTCTCTTTCCACAGTGAAAACAGGCCACTGTTGGAAGTGACTATAAACTGAATTCAACTGACCACGGTCGCTCTGCTCTGCGGTCTTGGAGAAGAAGAAAAGGACCCGTGTTTGCACTGGTCTCCTCTTCAGTGTGGGTAGACTCAGTTATTCTGGGAATGAGTAGTGCATGGTTGATTGACAGCCAATCGGGAAATTGCAACACAGGCCAATCCCAATCGAGACTGGGCTGCCAATTAGACAATGGACAGCTTCTCATCCTTATGAGACGGCACATGCCAAAACCAACAGGTAAGTAGGGGCTCACCTGAACACTGCTGGAAAAAGAGCAAATAGAAAACAAATCCTCGGGGCAGTTGTGTGACAAAAGTGTTGATATTACATCTTCAGTGAATAGTTTTGTTTTTTTCTGACCCAACACACCTGCTGGCAATTACTAAAAAAAGTAGACTTGTAACAGTCTCCTGAGAAAAGCAATTTTTTTGTCATTAGAAACTGACAGAGTCAAACAAACAGCAGCAGACAACATGGAGCAGAGAACACAGTTCATGTCTGGCTCGGGGAAGAAACAAGAAGGTCTGTTTTTAGGACTTGGAGAGTCAATTGATTGTCGAGGGAGAACATTGCTGCTGCTGGGTTAATTTGATCCACATTTTGCGAGGGGGAGTGGGTGGTTGGCTGAAGCTCTGCAGTCTTTCGGGGCTTTGGTACTGATGAGTAGGACAGCACCCCCAGCTCGTGCTGGCCAGACATGAGCTGCAGGCCTTGGAAGAGGACAACATCAAATACTTCTACAGTATGGTGCGGAGCACGGTTTAGGTTTCCTCAATCACACATTGAAGCTGTTATCCAAAGTCTGAAATTGGCCTTTTGTAAGCTAGTCTGGGCTATAAAAGTAGCCGTTTAAGCCTTCTATTTAGAAATCCCTCCTACATCAATATTCATTTTTGTCACGCTGACAGCAAACTAAATTACATCAATCATCGTCTGAAGTCTTTTGGGAAGTTTTCTCAAAAAGAGCAAGATAATTACCCTTGGAACGAGCAGTGGTCTCATTTTGTTTTAATGCAATTTCCAGTTGTCTAAGTCCAAGGAGAGCAAGAACGAAGCTCAAATGTAATACTACAAGCAGAGAACAAACAATAATAACACAATCATGCAACAATTCAATGTAAATACTTAGGGTAATTAATTGTCAATCACATGCAAAGGTCAATACAGACAGTGTTACAGAGAATAAATGAAAAATTCTTTGGAGATTTCAGCGGCTGCACCCCTGACACTGATATGATCTGAGTTTCAAAGGGATTTTTTTTATGTCTTCAGAACAATTTCTGGTTCACTGTTTGACCCCTAAATAAAGTCCAGCTGCTAGACCCTCTGAACTGTTCCCTCTTTTACCCTCCTCCCGCCATCTGCAGAAGGTGAGCCCCTGGAGGTGGGGGTTTATTGACGGGGACGACATACCCAACTGCGCATTCAAAATGCCAAACAACCTCAAACCCCTCCCTAAATACCCCATCCGGTCCTTTAGTTTGACCCCGACTCCATGCCTTGAAGATATGGAGGTCTGCATAATGTTGGAGGATATAAACTATTCTCTACTTATAGCATGAAGGCCCGGGCTTGAAAAGAGGCCTCTCTCTTTGCAGTGCTCTCAAGCTGCTAAGCCGTCACACACAGGGATGGGGATTTTGGACATTAAAGCTAAAGAAATCACATGTGCTTCAAGTCAGTTTATAATGCCTTTTGTCTCAAGAAAAATGTGAAAAAAGTAGCTGGATATTCTGCAAATTGAGCAAAAAACTGGCTGAGGATTTGGCGAGGTCATTGCTGCCTTGGCGCGTCTGGCTGCTGTTGCAGGCAAGATGTTCCACAGTGAAGGTTTAGGGTGGCTGTTGTAAACCGAGCTGCCCGTTCATTGCAGGAAAAATAAACAGAGTGCCGGGCCTGAAGAAAGTCCTCAGTACAGTGGAGCGTGTGTTCCCCCGGTTAGCTGACACATTGTTTTAGAAATAGCAGTCTGAGAGGCCGCTTTCCATGATTTTGCACATGTACACTCACATGTGCACTTTTTTTTTTTTAAACAAGCCCTCATCCATTCTCTATCCCTGTCTCTCTCTTTGAAAGCACTCACACAGGTTCCTAACTCACATCCCTGCAGGACTCCTCTTCCTCTGCACTGCTGTGATAACACTGTGCCTGGATATGGAATGGAATAAACCACCCTCCTTTCCTGCTCAGCTTCCACTCCTCCATCATTCATCCTCCATCCAGCGGGCTCCCTCCACACGCCCAGCTCTCCATCCCTCTCCTGTCTAGATGACTATTTTTAGCGGCAGCGCTGCTATTCTGGAATTTGTTGCTGACTGGCTGCTGCTGGGTGTCTGGGCGGCGATCTCTTCTGGAATGTCTGGCCCACTCTCAAACCACTCCAGAGTCCCAGCGCAGGGCGGACGGCCCGGGGCTCTGATTACAGCTCTAAGCCCGCTGTAGCTGTAGCTCAGTCTTCCTCCAGCAGAAATGCATAGCTTGAGCAAAGGGACAGAACGTTTCCCTGCTCCATACCTCTATGGCACCTTAACACAACGCTGACCTTTAGTCTGTGCTGATCTATTTGTTTGTTTTTCTACTTGCCACAACAGAAATCTGTAAAAACAGTAACCCTTTGGGTTCACTTTAATTAAAAGGTATCACAAGCACTTGGTTTCTACTTAAAACAAGTTTATTAGCACTTTCTGCCACAGAGTTGGCTTACCATCAAAACTGGAAAACTGGGGTAAACAGCT
>JAOXYL010000090.1:7618330-7677369 GCA_028564955.1 Terapon puta | reverse complement strand
ACTTAAAACAAGTTTATTAGCACTTTCTGCCACAGAGTTGGCTTACCATCAAAACTGGAAAACTGGGGTAAACAGCTGGCCCCACCTAGGAAAAAGCCTAACGTGTCATCCTCCATAAAATAATAACTTGTGCAGATTAAACAAAACAAAACAAAAAAAACTATATAGGATCAACTTTAGAGGTAAGAGGATTTAGTTGCTTTCAAAGACAGACATGAGAACTGTTCAGAATGTGGAGCTATCCCTTTAAGGTATCGGTTCGGCATGTCGTGGTTATGGTTAAAGTTTGGTTAAGTCTCCAGGAAATGAATGAAAGTCATTGCAATGCTGCCTTGCTTACATGTTTTAGTGTATTTGTGTGTGCTTGTGTGTGTGTGTGTGTGTGTGTCTGTGTGCTTGTGTGTGTGGTCCATGAAAAGAAAATAAGCAGCACTAATGGGAAGTTTTTCCTGTCTTGGATCAGGCTTTAGGGGTTTCAAAGCAAAATTGTTTGCAGTGGAGGGAACGCCGTCCAAGCCCACCTGTTGCTCATGATTGCAGAGATCCGCTTGAGCTGGGCCTTGTCGAGAGACATACTGCAGTATGCCACTCACTGACATCAATGGACCTTGCAGGCCCATTCATTCCACGACAATGAGCAGCGCTGCTCGCATTTCTTTATCTATCACCCAAACATTCAGAAATGACAGAACTATTTAGGACAATACTGCTGCTTGTCATTCCAGTAAATCGTGGCTCCATAGACTTTTCCCCCGAGGCCACAATCTGAATCCACAGGGGTGTATTTTACATACGTCTCCATCTTATTTAATGAGATAAACCCTGTCTTTGCAAGTGCCAATGAGAGTTCATCCGGTGAGGGAGTGGTTTCCCCCAAGCCAAGTGATTAGGGCATGAACAGGAGGGTGTAAAAATAACATGATGGGACGCAGCCAAGTTGTTGAGAAACACATGAAACACATATTCATACACCCTCTGCCTCTTCAGAAGCCAGGAGGGGGAAATGCTTCTATGGCACGTAACCCCTTCATTGTAAATCAGTGAACTCTGCATCCTGCCGATCCTCGAGCTACTGATAAGAATTCCCATCACAAAACATCTTGTTCTTGTTAGCATTAGGATGTACACGGCCGACTATGAAAAGTGAACAGTCAGCAGCATGAGCATGGATGCAGCTAATTGGCCTTGGCTCCCAATAAGGGGATGTGGGTTTAGCTCCAATATGGTGGGGCCGCGTCTCGGCCGTGGAGAGGGGCGAGTGGAGACTGGGAGGAAGCCCGTCAGACGCTGTGGCCGAGCCGTCCAGATAGCCGGCCAGTCAGGTAATTAAACAGCCTTCAGCGCTCCGTACAAGAGCTGTCTCTCTCCGGAGTGTGAAAGGGCTGGGAAGCAGAGTCGCTCTTGGCTAAAGCTCAGAGATGTGTGGCCTAGCTGCTCTGGGACCCAATCCCATGGCCGCAGGGTTTTAGCACTGCTGGTTTTAGCTCATCCTTCAATTTGGTTTTTGTTTCGGAGGCTTTTTCTTTTACCAACCCCCACCCCAATCCAATTCGCCCATAGCTTTAAGTAGAAATACAGCAGAAAGGCCTGGATGGATGGATGGATGTATCCCCCAGCTGGATAACATTCCTCTGGTTTCCACTTGTGTCTGCTTCTCCTTTTTTATGGGTCAGTGTTTCTGTGATTAAAGTTTCTTTTCCTTTCCCCCCCTCCCTCTGCTTTTCCACTCTCTTTCCATTCATAGCTATTTTCCTCTCTGCCTTTTTTGCTTGTCCGCTCTTCACGTGAATTTAAACAGTCCAAAAAAAAAAAAAATTCACCAGGGAAACTCCCGTCCAGTTTTATCCTGCAGCCACTTCGCCACTAGAATTTAAAGCATGAAAAAAACATCTATGTTTCACCCTGTAAATATATTCATTTGAAAGAGTAGCAATTACTCTACTGGATTTTGGACGGTGTTCAAACTTCTCACAGTAAATAAAATGTTTTCACTGCTCAGTGTTGCATCCGCATGACACGTTGTAACATCGCTGTCACACTTTCTCACGCTCTGCCACCTTTCAGACAATATCTCTTCACATGGTCTTATCATCTATGCCAACCGACTGGCCATCCTCAAACTGACATCACAGTGACTGATATGAGCTCGGGTGTGGACTCCTTGTCCTGCTTCCTCTTCCTCTGCTGTTCTGCAGAAGTGGCGGTTTCACACGGAGGGGGGCCCTTGATGAGACTGCAAGTGTGAGGTGAATGATTTTGGCAGTGCAAACAGAGAGTATCACGCCACATCCAGGTACAGCGCGTGCACATGCATGTCACTAAACCCAGAGAAGTAACTCCATTGCGGATCCAAAGGCTGGATCTATGTATGGCCAGAATAGCCAAACGTATAGAAATTCCGACCCAAAATGAGATTTTAGCTCATCATTACATAATTAGATTTGTTTCTTCCACATCCAGTCAATTTAGACAGTAATGAGATTCGCCCAGTCTCGTGTTTCAGCAGCTTGTTTGGAAAAGTACACCCAGTCCATTCCGATAATCTGCACGGCACAACTACTCACCTACTGTGCGTATGGCCGCATATCGGAAGGAACTATTTTTTTTATCTGACCTCTACCGCAACCGCCACATTCAGATAACCTGGTAGTAAAAACTCTGTCAGGGTGGTCCATCCACCGTTGTCTTTCTTTAAAAGGAAGAGGAAGAAAAAAACACTTCCCAGGAGTACGTGGGGCCTGACATTTGCTATCCCATTACAGCCCACCTAAGACACAGCCGCGCACATAAAACAACGTGAGACACAAGGTAATGAAGTGCTAACCACTGAGGTAATCACTCTCGGAGAAGAGACCCTTTCTCCTTCTCTGGACTCCTCTTTTCCATCCCTTCCACTCTTATGTACTTTCACAATAGCATGTCACTGACAAGAGATTCCACCAGATAAATGAAAATGTGTTTTTGTCCCAAGCATGCTTGTGGGAATGGAGACAACTATGAGGAGGTTTTGCGGTTCCTCTCATGATGAGGGGATTAAAAGCAGCCTCTGGGGGTGTGTGTGTGTGTGTGTGTGTGTGTGGGGGGGGGGGGGGGGGGGGGGTGAATACACGCTTCTTGGATTGATTTAAGAAAAGGAGAACATCCTAGACAGATATCACGGTCGGTTCTGCCTGCCAAGACGAGGGGTGGGGAACTTCTCCTGGGAACGGTTGAGTTTCAAATAAAAGCAACCGCTCTGCGACTGCAGGTGAGTCCCGTTTGATGCTCACTTAGGGTGACATTTGGATGGGAACGCTTGCTTTTTCTCCCAGGCAAAGATACAAATCTCCCTCTGGCAGTTGCGGTTTTGCTGGGGAGGGGGGCAGGCTATTGGGGTGTCTTGTCTTAACATGGTAGATGGGCTGGTGAGTCGCTCCTGAAAGATTCCCTTTATGAGTGATGGCCATCTGGGCCATTTCTCAGTATGTGTGTGTGAGCATGTGTACCCCCCTCCCCTCTCTTTTTTTCTCCCTCCTAAATAGCAGTGAAATGTTGAAGGAAAACAAATGAAAAGATAGCGCTTTGAAAATGGATCTGTCCCAGCAGCCCTCCACCACCACCTCCTCCTCCCCCCAATTCTGACCCCCTCCTCCCTCCACTTGTGCAGGCTTGAGGAAAGAGTATACCTCCCTTCGTCGCACGCAAGGGTGGAGGGAGGCGGGGAGGGAGGGGCTAGGGGTAAAATTAAAAGAAAAAATTTGTGAGGGAGGAGAAAGGAATGATGGAGACAAGAGAGGAGAGAGTGATGGTCAGAGAGGAGAGTGAGGAGGCTGATGATAAAAAATGTAGAGTAGCTGGAGAACAGATAGCAAGAATGAACTGAGAGAGAATAAATGGCATAAGTTGTGCATCTGGGGAAAGAAGAAGAGTGTTTTTTTTGCCCTGAACAGCCGGGGAATACAAGTTCAAAATTGACTGAAGAAGTTCAAAATGACTGAAGAACTGCACAAGGTACAACACAAAGGAGAGGTTGTTAGATATCAGTTATGTAAAACAAAAACACAAAGAATGCACAAAATAGAGAATGTAAGATTATTAAATGAGATCTAGTTTCTCTTCAAAGTTGTTTTAATTGATTTTTGGCCCAGAAGTTGAACAAGAACATGCTGAAAATACAACATCTGACACATTATTACCATATCAAGTCATTATGGTGAACATGTCCTATTTGCACATCTCACAGACACAGAGCAACAATGATCTTTCCTGCTAACTTTACCTGTCTTCATTTTCATGGAAGAGATGCTGTCTACTGCTAAGAATAAGGTGAGCTGTAAAATAATAAAAAAAAAACAGCTAAATGAGACACCTTTACAATGACGCACATTACTGCTCATATAAGAAGCACAGCTTTAATAAATACACAGCCTGCAAACTATAAGGAGTCTTTGAAGGGATGATTCGAAAAAAGAAAACAGTGCAATCACTTTAATGCATTCGCTTTCATGTTTTGTTTTGTTAAGAATTCAGCTCTATCTCTCTCTCATCGTCTCTTGCAAAACGATTATTCTGTGATTAGCAGGGAGCTGCCATAACTTGTTCCTCTGACCACTGAAACATTTTACACCAAGACGTTCAGTCCCTGAAAACATCAAAGACGGTAACAGACACACACACCTCCCACACGTCTCCTTCTCAAAACACAAATCTTTCATACGCTAATGACACAGTATAGTGGTGAGCTATGCACTGAGCAGGGTGGGAAAGATTAGTGGACTGACAGACATTCCTAGCGAGTGATGTCAGCGTACTATCACAAAATACGCTCAATATGATATTGCGAACCAAAATATGAACCCTTTGGACAATGTGAGAGCTGATATGTTTGGACGAGGGTGGTCCCCAATTGGACGACCTGCAGGTCAAAATCATAACTCCTGAGGTAGAAATTCCTCAGCCCTGGTCCAAAGAGAACCCCAGAAGGTGAGAGGTGGATCAGGATTCCTTTGTTGCCAGACTCTAGATGCAATACCGGCCAGATGACTGGTTCACGGGCTCGCTGACCACAAGGGCACATTCCAGACATTCTGCCCCCCGACAGTGACGTCCTGGGGAGTTTACAGAGGACAGATGTCCTCTTCGCAACCTGTGTGGCAGGAGAGGGGGGGGTGTCAGAGAGCGAATGAAGGATCTTTTGATAGCATTGTTCTTTCCCACTTCCAGACTTGCTGTGGTTTGAACTCTGGTGAATCACTCTGTATGAGTCCCTGTGAAGCTCATCCATCTAAAAGCCGCCAGCAGTTTATTTAGACTCTGATGTTGGACCAGGAAAAATAACTTTAGACCCTGCAGGGCTTGCAGCTTGTAGTTTCAAGGGCAGGTCATCTGAACTATGGAACAGAGCTCAAGCCCACATGTCAGAAAAACAACCATCCTGTTGTAGTGTCCTTAAGCAACACAAGTCAGACCAAGGTATTTGTCTGGTTGTATCCATCCATGCAGACAGTTTGGTTTTATTCAGCCAAGTTTTGCAATTTCATTCTCTGAGATTTTTGCCTTTGAATAGAAATTAATTTGCTGCTCCACAGATATATCTTTCCAGAAAAGTGTCCCAGTCATTCTGGATAATCCACAAACTCCACAGTCACAATTTTCCACTGGAACTACTTTATGCTGAAGAAATGACCCCTAAGAAAACTGTCAGCAGTGTGATCTAGAGATTCTGCAGAGTAATGTGAACATTAGGATGTGTTTCTGGGAAAAGACTTTGCTTGGTTAAAAAATAGCTGCAATAATCAGCATGTTTTATAAGACCAATATAACCCTTCACTGACTTTTTCCATCCATCTACCGATCGCCTCAGGACTTTCCCCACTTTCCCCATCACCTGACTGCCCCACCCATCTTCACACCTGTTCCCGCTTTACATTACCTTCCCTGCCAGCCTCCTCACCTGCAGCCCGTTCCCTCATCAGTCATTTACTATATATACTAGTTCGCCTCCACTGTCCCATGGTCAGATCGTCATAGTTATGATTTTGTTGCCATTTCTCTTTGCTTTTAACACAACTGAGCTGCTGTCTGTCTGTCTGATTGTAATCTGCATTTCAGTTTCAATAAAGCACTGATATCATCCTCCTGCCTTGACCATATGCATCCGGATCCTTCCTTTGCTGCCGCTCTCCCTCACTATAATGAACAAATAGGCAATTGTTTGTTCAAGAAAAATTTGTGAAGTAATATAATATCAGTGTTGGGTTTACAGTTTTGCTGCTTTAAGTTTTGTTATCCTTTATCAATAATAGATTCCTGTGGAAAGATGCCCAGTGTTGCCCAACATTTTTTTTTCCTAAATAAAAAAAAAAACATTAGTGGGTCGGTTGTGAAATCCAAAAGCTTTTATCTCCTCATTATGAAGCATTCACTGTGCATGGCAACAAATCTGCCAAGTCAATTACCTGCCTTTCTCCTTTGCCCCAGTCGGGGTCAGCGCTCACTCTCAGCTTTGATTGAGCTCCGCCAGGTGCACATACAGTATTTAGACATGGTATTTTCCTTCATCTGATTCACATCCTGAAATGGCTGTTTTATCTGGAATTTTCTCCGAATAAAGCAGCTGCATAAACAGGACAAGCAATTTGTGTGCATGCGATGCTAAGCGCCAGGGCTTCCTCCACCACATTTGGCTCTCAGCGAAATGTCAGCGACAGTTTAGAGTTCCATTCCTGATCCAGTTTCCCTCCCGCGGAGAGAAGAGATTCATTATGGGCCTCGCTATAGAAAGACGATCTCACTCCAATTAACCTCGGCCTTCTGTGGATGGAGATAGAGGCTTTGTGCAACACGTGTGATAAAACGCAAGCCTCATATCCCCAGTGTAAACACAGCAATTATTGGAGAGCTTTTTTGCGCAGAGCCATGGGGACTACAAAGGGTTTTGTCTCACTGGTGGTGTGTTTGACTTCCTTTCCCGCACTGATGATTTGTCTTTCAGTCAGGCACGACCATGGGTGGAGCAGCGACTTCCTGCGCAAAGGCAGAAAAGGCTTAAGGGGTTAAAAGGGAGCCCACTGACCCACATAAACAAGCACTCTCATTCATGGCCTCTGTTACTCCCTCATTGCTAAAGTCTGACTCACAAACGTTCAAACACCAGTGAAGTGCCCCCACCGCACCCCACCCCTTCTTCCCTCCCTCCCTCCCTCCCTCTCAGACCCATCACCACCATCAAACTCTTCTCCTTCTCCCACACAATTCACCCACTCCAGAAAAGCTCTACTCTACTGTATCCTCCCCTTAGTTTAAAAATCCATCCAGACCCTACACACAACCCTACACACAGACACGGTACATACGGCGTACGTGCACATAGACATGTACTGTACATACACAGGCATACACAGGCATTCGTGCAGCCCCACACCCAGCCTTTTTCTCCACACGCACACAAACACCACAGGAGAGGGAGAGGAGGTCAACATAACTCTTCTCTCAAGAATGCAGAAGAAGTTTATGTTGCCGTTGGAAAGGGAGAGATGCATCTTGTGTGAGCTCAGATGAGCAATTATCCTTTTCAGCACACAGACCAAAAAAAAGGGCTCTTTTTCTGGGAACGTGCCTCCCACTGATATTTCTTCTTGCAGCCGCAGGAGTACAGCAACATTTGCACTAAATGGGCAAACGTCGATCTGTCACTCGGTAGGAATGTGTTATTTTTACCGTGACTATTTTTACCTCCACTTATTTCCATGGTGCCAAGTAATAACATTTTGTTTGGACACATAAAAGCGCAACCAGGAATGGGTCTTGGGGTATTGCTTTTCAGATGGTATTGAGCTTTGCATGCAAGTTGCATAAGTCTACATACTGGATGGGGGAATATTGCATTTTGAATTATGAGCACCGGTGCTCATTTTGTTCATGGTCCCAGCTTACTATGATGTGGTGACATAACACAAAGTCATGGCATTTTATACACAGAGTAAATGAGATCTTATAGGCCTTCCAGATATAAAAAGACATTTTGAAAGGCTAATACAGACATTTGTCTGCTTTGATTAATGATAGTAACCTATCTCTGTTTGAAGAGGTTCACACAACTTTATGGCTGTGGGCTTTGGGGTTGTGTAAAGCAACGTCTTCACTGTAACCAATTACCCTCATATTGACTTTTATAGAGATCAGAAATAAACATTCAGGGTTCTAATCTTAACTAGCGCCAAACCTCCACACCCATATATATACCCACATATATCGTATGTATGTGTGCAAATGCAACACGCACGCTTGTAATCACACGAGCACACACAGTCTGGCACCATCAGCTGATCCTTTCTCTCTTTCCACAGATAGGCAGTGTTTACAGCTGGGTTCCCACAGTTGATCAGAGGTGCCATCTACCACCACCAACATTTTAGCAGGCCTGTCTATGTGGTCCTTGTCTGTGGCAGGGTGGCTTCCAATGGCACATTTTCTCTTCACTATCCGTGTTTACGTCTTCTTAATCTATCCATTCTCCCTCTTTCTCGCTGTGTGTGTGTTTATCTTGTCCTCTACACAGTTTTCCTGCTCTCTGCCAAAGATTAATTGAATTGTTCTCTGGCATCTCCACTCACATTGTGAATAAATGAAAGGCACGCAAGTGTTTACAGTTCATTTCTCCAGTTGGCAACTGAAACGGACTTCATGTTTTGCTTCGCCTCCGCAATCTCTAGACAGAAAATAGCTGGAATGGGAGTCTAGGAGCTACAAAAAGGCTTCTCCTTTATGAGGGTTAAACTTTTTGGAGAAAGAAAGCTCTTCCACTCCAGAGTGGATTTTGTCAGCGGGTTGCATTGGAAGCTGTTTTGAGTTGTCTGTGTATGTGAGCAAAAAGTGTGAAAATCTACAGCTATGTCCCACAAGAGTTTAAGCTAATATGACAGAAATGAAGATTTAATTCTGCATCAAGCCATTTCAGTCTCTTTAGTCAGCTTAGTATGAGATATAGGTTTATGTCATATTCAAAATGTTCCTGCGTGCAAAGTTTGTGCCAAATTCGAGCCAGGGGGGTAACTGTTTTTAATATATCCATATATTTTTCAAGACTACAAGCTAACGCAACCATTTCTTATCAATGTTCCAGAAATGTTCCTGGAATAAACAGTAAATCCAAAACTTCTGAGACTTCATCCCTAGAAGACATTTTCTCAAATGTTCCAAATTTCCTGGAAAATCTCACACAAGATGTGGCCCGTGGTCTTGAATGCAGATAGTTACTTTCTGTTTGCAGTGTCTCTTCACCGCCCTCCCTCTCAGAAACCGCCCTGTCTGACCATGTTTTGGGGATGGTTGGCAGACAGAGCTCAGTGTAGAGGGAGACAAAACCCCTCCAGGCAGGATGGGAGCCCTTATTTACTTTGCAGATAAGGATTGTGGGTAATGAAGAGAGCGAGCCATGCTGGCATGTTGGCTTGTTTTCGGGAAGCTTCTGGGATGTCTATGATAAGAACACAATGTTGAAGAGGGGGGGTGGAAGATCTGTTTCCAAACAGCCTCTCAAAGTAGGCATTTGTACCAGTGGTTCTTAAACTCTGCCTGAGGTTTACCCACAGACTTGTCAGATAGACTCAAGGAACCTTCCTAACATGGGCCAAATGTTATTATTGAACAGCACTCGTTATAGAAATCCTAACTGTTTCAAGCATTAATCCATTATTTTTTGGTAACCATATATTTTTAGCTAACTATTTGAACTATCTATACTTTAAGCAAACTATTAGAACTGTCTATTATTTTTGTTTACTATATGAATCACTTTCCCAAAAATATCCTCCTTATTTGAACTGTTCATTACTTCTATCTATTTCAACGATTTGTCCAGTAATTCGCTACATTTAGCTATTTCAGCTTATTTTCATTGCTTTAAAAACAGCTGTTTCTGTATCTAAATAATCATAACTATATAACCAAACTGTTGAGCCATCTCAGTTTGTTTTTAATGTGGATATATCTGGAGGTTCTTGTTTTATAATGTCATTTCTTTTACTACTGATACTGCTCTATGGTATGAAAACTTTTAATTTTGTGAGTCAACTGTACTGTACAAGCGTACTGTATGCTCGGTAAACGCAGACACAGACACAGACACGTCAGCTTCAGAGCAGTGTACACATAAATCCTCCCTTTAATCTTCACAGAGACGAAAGCAGGAATGCATATTTATTGGTGTAGCGTGTCTGTGCCAGCCGAGCAAGACCAAGCTGAAGTGTTAAGTGTGTCAAGTGAGAATTACAGCCGTGTGTGATCATTGTAATTATAAAGCTCAGGGTAGCTTGCACTCTATTCATCATCACTTGGAGGTAGCTCATATCGTTGACACACTGACTGATTTGTCTGATGAATGTGTGTGTCAGGGGGTTGGGTGTATATACAGTAGGACTCCAGCCAAGGTGTGTTTCATTTTTTAAAATGATTTTCAGAGCTGAATTCTTTTTTATGCGCGCAGTGAGCATGTGAGTTTACCCGAGAGTGTGTGTGATGTGATAGGGTGTGAGCGAACGAACAGCTCTAAATCACAGCACTTGAACGCTGTCAAGGCAACTGAGCTGTGAATCACGAGTGTGACTTAACCCCCCTTTCAATTTTAAAACTCACGCTCACATGTGATGAGCGCCGGAGCACGCAGGTGTTTGAGGCTCTCAAATGAGCCAACTCCAAATCCAATCTCCAAATATCCGCTCCCCACAAATCCACAGTGGTTGAAGTATTGAGATCCTTTACTGAAGTAAGAGTACTATCACCACATTGTGAAAATGTTACGATTGAAAGTCATGCATTTAAGATAAAACTAATATAATGTAATGAAACTAATGTAAATACAGGATTTTACATTAGTAGCTTTATTTGTTCATTTTGAACCATTTTGTATGGGCCTGCAATTAATAATTATTTTCATTATGGATTCATCTTCGATGACTTTCTCAATTTATTTAATGCTGAATGTTTGTTTTGTAAAAATACTGAAATTATTGACGATCAAATCAACAACAATCAAACAATAATCCTAACAATTGTGACACCTTCACAATGCTCTTTTCATAGGACTAATAGATATAGACCTCAAAATTACAAGTAAATTACAAAGATTAAAATAATCCAATCACATTTGTTAGGCCTGAACTATTTATTTATTTGTTTATTGTTAATTAAAACAATGGCTGAAATGATTATTTAAGTAGTTGCAAATTAATTCTAGAAAACTCATAACAATAATTAGCTAGTAATGTCAGCTGTACTGCTTGGTAGTTTAATCTATACGAGACATCGTATTTTTTCATTAGATCTTCATATATGTTATGGGTAAAATCTCAATCTGACAAGTAACTAAAGATGTCACATTAAGGAAATTAAGGTAAAAGTAGAATATTTCTGAAATGTTAAGTAGAAACAGAAAGTGGTCTGAAAGCAATGAGTAACTTAAATTTGTCCTAAAGTCCAGTGCTGTACTAAGTTATATTCCCCTACTGGAAATCCATAACACTGCTGACTTTTGTGGTGTTTTTCCAGATGCTGTCTCCGCCCCTTCCCATCATTCCCACTCATTCCCGCTCTTCCCGCTTCAATTGCTGTTGGCATCTGTTGTGGGCATATCCATCACCAAAATGCATGCATAACCTGGATACCTTGATGGATCTGAGATCATAACAAAGCTTTCCAGCATTCTGAAACATCCTGCTCAAGTCCAATGGACGCTCATTCTTCCAATCAGTGATTCATCTGAGTGTTGACAGACAAAGATGAGCAAAAGAGATGAACACACCTGTGAGGGGAGGAGCTGCAGAAATCCACAGCATGACTATCTTTACAAGCTATCACAACTGAAAATGCAGCTCATTTCCACTTTCCCTGAACAACAAAAAGTTCTGAAGTGACATTCTTTTGTGTGTGTGTGTGTGTATATGTTTGCCTGTGCGTGTGGATTGGATAAATATAGACAGTGAGAGGATCGTCTATCCTTGTGCTCACTTTCATCCAGCAAAAAAATGACTGTTTCCATTTCATAATGGGGCTGCTGTGCCCTTGTACAGGGTATAACCCAGTTGGCCAGCAGTATTTCATTAACATCAAAGAAGTGAGTCAGGTGCACCGCAGTTTCAACTTGTGTTGTACAACAAATCAGCAATTAGGTCATTCTTGTGCTTTGGCATCATCGTCATCCCCTGGTTTAATTTAACTTATGTAAGAGTGTCCCCTTACTGCAGCATGCCTTCTTTGTTTGGATGCTTTCGCAATGATTACGAGGGATGAAACTGACCTTGTGAATCTTTATACCCTGTCGGGTTTACATGTTTACGAGTGTGTGTTTACAAGACGACGGCTGCAATCGCTCACTGGTTTAAAGATGGATGACTGCAGTAGGGTTGTTGTTGTTGTTGTTGTTGTTTTTTCTCCTAAAGGCAGTGATGCACAGGATAACTTTTTGGGCATCTTTGGCATCTATCATAATGGAGCTAGTTCAGCATTTAAAAGTGTAACAAGTAATATTTTACTAGCTCTTTTCATGGTTTAATCACAAATATACCAGCGGGGGTTTGCAAGTGTTGCTGATTGATGCCAGTTGCTCCCTTTATTACCTTGAGGTCTGAACAGATTTCACACTTTCTGCTGGAGAATCTCAACTCTTACCAGACTTCTTGGACGAAACCCTCAATAGGGCCTTGTTTGGGCACTAATGATCTTCCATACAACTTCTTCCAAACAAACATTTTGACTTGTCTCTTGCAGAGAAAGCACAGTTGTCATTAACGGCATTGAGATTGGCTGCATTCCACTTAGCTGGATACTAATTCTTTAGTAGGTTAGTTAAATTTGTTGGAGCATCGTGGAACAGTCACATTTTACAAGCCTCCAGCAGTGGATTGTAGCTTGTGCTCTTAACTTTTGGCTAACTTATGAAGCAATATGCCATCTTAGTTCCTTTGTACTTGGGTGAAATGTGAGTGCCTGACAGTTTACCAAAAAACAAAATCAAGTGTAAAACTGTTGTGATATGAAGTTTAAGTTTCATTGGAGAAGTCAGCTGCGACTCCCAAGGCTCACAAGTTACGTGAGCTGTTAACAGCGGGTGAGTGACAAAGATTATGCAAAAATTTTGCTTAAATAGTTTCAACATTGTGTAATAAAATAAGATCCCTACTGGCGGATTGTTATCATAACCTGCTCCCTTCCAGTTTCTATTTTCGATGTGAAGAAATAACTCATTCCAACTAACAGAAACTGACCTCTGCCAACATCATGCTGATGATGAAAAGAAACTGAAATGCTGAAACCTACATGAAGCAGGTAGGTGGGCCATGTGCAAAATGTTTTTCAATTACGTCTCGCCATTACTGAACCACAGCATTTCAAATAGCGCTGCAAGCTGGTTTTAAATGCTGCTTTTCCAGCACTGGCAGGAAATTGGAAACAGCCAAAAAATAATATTTTTTGCGGCGTTAAGGATGATGGATTACAATTTATCTCAAACAAAGAGCTCTCTAAATTCTTTATACTATGAAAACTGGTTTAAATACACCCTCTAATCGATCTGATGAAAGATTAACTACTTTGCATGAGTTCATGCTGTTGAGTTCTGTCTCTACAATTATCATGTGTTCAAATGAAGTCAGTTCATTATCGAAGGCAGATGTTCATTTAGCTGACGCTGCTAATTGCTAGTCTCCTCCTGTGTATGTGTGTGTATGAGCAACTGAATGTGTGTATGTGTATGTACTCAAAACACACAGCAGGCAAAAATCCCAAAGAAAGCCAGAAGTGAGCCAATCTGACTCCAGGCCATCTGTCTCTGCCAGAAGAAATGATAGAGGGAGCAGTGATAAATTATTTCTCTGCTTGTGATCTTCAGGGCAGCATTCTTCCTTTTCCACAAGCATATGTGACCCCTGTCTTCCTTTTTTTAATATACTGCCTTCCTCTGGTTGCACGTTTTATCCTCTTCCAAATGTACCAGTTCCTCACCCTTGTTCTCTTGCGGTCGGATCTGCGTGTTGTGTCGTGTGGCCGTCTTTCAGATGTGTCCCCCCCCTCGAGGCCTCCACGAGCAACAGATGGGTATAACGGGGTCCGTGAGCATTTTGAGCCCCATAACCAAGATCATGTGATGATGTGACACCCAGGGGACGGCAAAGGGAGAGACTGATGTCATCCCTTTTCCATACAAGTCACCTCCCTTGTTTAGGCTGTGTAAGTCTGGAAAAAAAGCAGATGCTGAAGCAATTTAATGTTGAGTTAGAGAAGAATTAGGGATGGGAATTCTCTGTGGTAGCTGCACCCTTGAGCCAGACCCACACTAGTCTCACATTGCCAGGCTTGTGTCCACATTGCAATTGCACTGTGCCAGTACAGGAGAAAAAAACTATTATCAGTGGAACTGAATGTGGCAATAAACTGAGGCTTTCATGCAGCTAATTTACATAACCTGTTGGTTACTATTAGATGAAATTTGTTACAGTCACCTCAGAGAGATGAGAAGTGTTTTCCATTCAATCAAAACAGACCAGTACTACAACAAGCACAAGTTTAACGCCACTGCCAGATGTCACGTCACCACCTGAACTAAAACGCTGTGATCTTATTTGATACTAATTCTTTAGACAGTTGAACATAATTTATGTTTCCGCACTTGCTACACCAGCTAAGTTACCATAAAACACAACCTAGCAGCCAAACCTCGTGCGCTAACAATGGCAACCGACCCCGGCCAACAACATCAGTGCAATTCGGTCATTTCATGTGCTCTCAGATGATGAAAAGAGAAACAGATGCGTCTTTAGTGTCTGCGTTATCATTGCGCCAAGAGCTTACATAATTACATCAATATTATGTGTTTGACAGATGTGATATTTAATACATTTACTTGAACATTTGGATCCTGATTTTGAGTCTATTTGTTTTATTATTATTTTCCATGGATCATAGAGAAATCTTGCTATTCATATCCCTGTATATACAATCAAAACCGTAACTAACCATCAATTGCGTGCAGGTCTGTGTTGATTTTTCAACATCATAGCTCCTCATGTCTGTACCAACACTGGATGAGGTGTTTACATGTCCCAGCATCTGCTGGAGTACGCCAGCCAACAGGTTTCTTGAAAATTCAGATGAGTTATCACAACCCACTGGTGTGCATGTAAACGACAGTAGCATGCACGTAAATACACTCATTGACAAGGATACTGCGAGGAAAAGAATCATAGTTAAAGCATCATTTAGCAGTTTAGTTGCAGAATGACAACAGCACAAGCTAACTGATGTACAATCTTGATTTATAATTTCAAGATTTTTTTTTTGAGAAAATAAAAGTACATCTTTGGGCTCACACTGTGGGTTATAATGTTTATTGCCTACGGCTATGGCTATGCCTAAGTGCTGTTTTTGAGATTAGCACTGGATCAGATTGATAATTTATTGACTTTTATTCCTAAAATGAATAAAGCATTATATTAAATTTTATCATTTCTTGGTAGCCCCACTTCCATTTTTTACATCTCTAACTGGCATGTGTATGATGACTCCTTCAGCATTTGGTCGCTCTATAATTTTCTACCCCCTCAACCCCTCTGTGTCCTTGACGCCTGGACTTATCCTCTTGATTTGGCTACCGCGTACCCATATGAGGTCATCTTTGATGTGAAGACGTTTGGCGTTGCCTCTCGTGAACAGGAGCCACCTATACTGCCTTTGATCGCAGTTTTGATGTAAATGTTGGAGCCAGGTTTATGTGGTATCCGTCTGCCGCCATCCTCCTTTGATTCCTTCACAGCTAGTCCTCCGTTTCCCCTGCGGCTTCCTCCTTAACTCTGACACCTGTGTTTGGCTCCTCTGACAGGTAAATCACGGCAACGACCTTGCATAGCTTACTGCTCAATCTACTGTACACCGCCTAGCCCACATACCCTCGATCTATGTCTTTCGCCACCAGCCCATGATGGCCAGACCAAACGATCATACCAGTGATGAAATGGTCTGTCCCCGCATACAAGCAGGCTGACTGGGAAAATTAATTAGACCAGGGGAGATGGGGGTTCTAGAGGGGGGAGTTTACGCATGGACGTGCATGACTTTCGTCTTTTCAGACCGGCAGAAAAACTATGTTTACATAGAGGTGGGGAGACAGAAAAACATACATGTGCACTGACAAGTGGAACTTTCTTGCGCTGTAATGTTGTGTTAATGAGTAAAACAAGCGGCTCTGTGTGTGAAAAAGCTGCATGTCACTAAGTGGGGCACCTTTGGCAGCTGTGGATACAAACATGAATCCACACACATGCTAAACTTGTACATAAACACAGAGACATGCACAAACCACATGTCAGCACAAGCCACAAGTGACAGCTTCATGCAGCGATGAAGGCAAATAGGTGACTCACAAACGTGGCTCACGTGTTGACACATATTTTGGTTGTAGGGTCTTTGGAGAGGCGGAAAAGGTCACCTGCACACCTGCACACCACGGCACCAGCTCTTTCCACTTCATCATCTCTACTGGACAACTCCTATTAGCATTTCACTTAATGGCTGTTGGACATATACAAGGAGCCTTTCTACACAGACGAGCACAGCAAGGAGGTGAACAAGTTTGTGTTCGCCGCTGAAGATGGGAAGCGAGAGGCTCCGTGCGTGCAAAGCCCCCATTCGTCATTGTCAGGAGCCTTGTGTTGTCTGGCCAACCCCCAAAAAGCTCGGGGATGAACCATTGACTCCTGTGAAAAGGGGTTTCCACTTAGCCATGGCTCAATAAAAAGGGCCAATGCACTTAGTGTGCTGTTAATTACCCCACTTCAAGTGAAGCAAAACCCCTGTTAACTTAACATAATGGACTCTGTCACCACTTGTTCTGGGTAAATGATGGGGTTGTTGTCAACACAAGGGATACATATCTAAGGATTACTTGGTGATATGTAAACAGTACAAGAACAAATACAAATAGTTTTTGAATTATCCTCTCTCTCAGCATCAAGTCTGTACTGAATTGAATCACTGATGGTACTTTGGATGTACCCTTCTGCTTGTTCACCAGTCTTCCCTCTGTCTAAATATGTATGACACAGATTGCTGCTTTTATGCCATTAGAGAAGCTTGCAATTATACACTAACAATTATAAGTCACAGGTTTATAAAAGCCACTGTAGTCACATTTTTAGAGACTTTTATTTAGTAAAATAACAAGACTTAGAGTCTACATCTTGTTCACAGCTCTGTGAAACTGCACCATGGATGTATAAAAGGACGTTCGCACTCTCACAGGTGTTTCCACTTATTCTGTCTGATTAAACTTTTGATTAGGTTGAAACGTGGGCGCAGCAATACTGGAATTACATGTGATCATCAAAGTAAATGAGCCAATGAGAATCATAAACGTTTAACTCTCCCACCTTGACAGGTGTGCAAAACGATTAGGCTTCCTTAGTAAGAGAGAAATCTGTACACGTAGTTCTCAGGAGAGATAGATAATCAAGCCTTATAAATGAAAACACCTGTGTGGTTAGACCATAGGTGTTCAGGGCTTTTAAGAAACCTAAAGGCAGTGTACCAATCAGACAGTTTAGTTTAGGAAGAAAGGAATGTCTGCAAAACTGGTAAAGGTCAGTCAATAGTTTTTGTAAGTGTGATTATTTCATTATTTTTTAATTCATTCAGGTTTTATATTTGCAAAACTTTCTCAGTGCTTCTAGAAACTGTCACCCGAGTGGCAGAGTTTGTGCAGCGGGGCAATAATAAATAATAAACCGGAAAGAAGGGACACCATTCAGATTGATAGTTGTCATCTCACGGGTCCGTTCCAGTTCTTACAATATGTTAATGTTTGCATGCTATGGACAGTTGCACAGCGCATAAACTTGCTCATAATGACAACGCTAACATGCTGATAGTAAGCACCATATTACCCCTCCCACTTTACCATATTGGTAGAGTGGTACCTCTACTTACGAAATTAATTCGTTCTGGGGGTCATTTCGTAAGGTGAAAATTTCATAAGTAGAGACACTTTTTACATATAAATGCCCTAATCGGTTGTTAGAATGTTAGAATTAGATTACTGCACAATAAACGTTAATACACACACGTAAAGTTGAAATAAACATGAACGAAAGCTGACGAAAAACTGTCAGAACACTTTGTGCTTCACTGAATTTCGCTAGCGTAAGACTGAGGCTTCGGTGATCCTTGTGGCCCGATGGGAAAACGAAGAGGATGCTGGATATAGGCACATACAGGTCCCTCCCAGGCAATGGGATGCCAGGAAGATGCTGGGTGATAGCGAATGGCAGAACAGCTTGTATGCGCCACTTTCACTTTCAGTAGCACTGCGTATTTTGAAATTTTTGCCTTTCGTATCCTGAAATTTCTTTCGTAACAAGAGGCAATATTTTTCTGAAGAGGCGTTTCGTAACCTGAAAATTTCGTATGTAGAGCCTTTCGTAAGTAGAGGTGCCACTGTATTATAGTCTTTGCTGATGTAGACAGTATTGCTAATTATCATTTAGTCACAAAGCAGAGAACTGGAAAAGTTCGAATGAAGTTAGTAAAAATATTGACCTGCTGAATGGCCCTGCCAAAGTTATTCTTCACCCTGTGAGGGAAATGTCTGTGCTCAATTTCACGGCAGCCAGTAGTTGTCAAGACATTTTACTGGGATCCAGAAATGTCAGCCTCATGGTGGTGTGGCACTAGATGAAAAGTCTGGGGATCAACAACTATTAGGATTCATTGTCTGGGAACCCGAATGTCTCAAACAAGTTTTGTGACCATTAATCTTGTAGATCAAGCACTCAAGATATTTCAATCTGGGCCAAAATAGTGGACAGGCAGACCAGCATTGCTATCCCCAGAGCCCCACCACTACCGCGTCTAAAAAAGAATGATCCTCTTTTGCATATTAAAAGGAACTCATGTGGAAAAGGACTGACCCATCTCATTCTTTTAGAGGTCATGTAAGAACACAAACAAAAACTAGTGGCCAGAGGAGTGGAAGTTTGCGTGATGCTGAGAATATCTGGCCTAGTTCTGAACTAGTCCGCTCTAAATTGGTACACTTCTCTCAAGGGCAGCCGGCCTCAATGTTTATTGGTCTTTTTAGAGACAAACGTGTTTGTGCATGTGTGCATGAGTGTGTGTTTGCACCCTTGTGGCTTTCCACATGACTTTGAAACAGATATTATTGGTCTAGTGAGGAAGCGAGCGGATAAAGGCTTTGCTTCTTCTCAGTTTGAATGTGAAGTGAGTGATGTAGCAGCTAGCGAGCCAGAACTGGAGAAAAATGTGAGAGTCAAATTCAATTACCTTAAGTGGACCAGACTCGAAATGAGTGGGTCTGTTTCAAATTGGGCACGTTTTCAACTCACAAAACACCCATTTTACCTCGCAAAATGTAATATGAGCTCCGAGGCAGTGCCACTGAGATTAAGACTTTTACAGACAAAAGGGCCTATCAGCGGTGAATGAATATAACTCAACACAGCAGTGTCACTATAGATGGCAAATTATCACTAACTGTCAATGCCCTACTTTTTGGAGGTCGGGATTTCTTGCGTTCGCCATCTTACTGGATAGTCGCCGGGGTATCATTTCACTTTGAACTCCAGAACAATTGTACTTCAGTGACAGACGCTTCTGGGAATTTTCCTTTTCAGCTTCGCCCAGATCCTTCAATGGTCATTACTGTAAAATATTACCTGAAGGAGGCAAAGGAAGCCCAGACAGTCATGTGTCAAACAGCCCAGCCCAAGGTGATATCCGCTCGCCATTCATCTGCCCGCCTCGGCAGAGAGGTTCATCTGACACGAAAAGCCTCTCTCACATGCTAACCTGCTGCATCTCATGAGGGCCCGCTCGTCTAACTTCATCTTTTGGTGAATCACTTGTACTTTTTGTCAATGAAGATCTTAACGTTTACATAGTGCAGGGGAGAGTGTGAGGTAAATTACATAATGAGATCAAGGGCCAAAGTGTTTGTGTGACCCAGTTTGACGAGAAGTAAGCAGACACGATCTGAGAACCATTATGCACCCTGACAGGTCCAAATGAATGGGCCATTCCTCTAATGTGGAACAGGGATGGAGGGGCCTCGGATACTTCAAATGTTTCAAATTCAGCAAAACAGTGACCTCCCTCCAGAGAACTGCGAAAATAAATCCCCAGTCGCACACTCCGACCACAGGAAAAAAGAAAAATGGGCCCTGTCTGCACAGCCCACTCGCTCGCTTTCTCATCAGCACGTGAGCCAAAGTGGAAAAGTATGTGGCGCTCTGCTCGCATTGTGTTACATGTTTTCGTATGTTTAATTTTTCATATGTGTTTATATGTACATTTGTGAGATATACTGTCCCTCTGTGAATCTTTGGCCTCTGTGTTTGTGTAAAGGCAACTACACGCATGTGCATTTTCACAGTGTATAAGCGTGCACTAATGGATACATTGATAAACCACTTGTAGTACTCTTGTGTGTGTGTGTGTGTGTGTGCGTTTGTGTGCATGTGTGTGAACGTCTGTTTTTTCCATTTTCTGTTCCCCTCTCTCCTCTTGTTCTCTGTATCGTCTCCCACTGTCAGTCTGCCCACTAGGCCAGCGTCTCTGGAGTTCAGCCATGAAGAGGCCACTTTCTGGCTCCAGTGGTGTGTGCTGAAAAATCCCTACTTGAACTCAGCAGACCCTCCAGCATAGTAGTTTCATGAGAAACCAGCTTCTGGCTGAACAGTTTTGGGTTTGAAACCCAATGTTGCCCAGTGGAAGTGCAATAGTCACAAAAAAAGAGAATCATACGCCTCATAGAACTTGCAATGGATCACAATATTTAGCAAATCTGACTCCAAAATGTACACATTTTTGTTTGCAAACAGTGTTAAATGGCAGCTATTATAACTGCAACCTTCAGATGTCGCAGCTGCTGCTTGAAAGTTTACAATCTTAAAAAATGTCCTTGTCCTCCTCCAGACATCTAAAATCATTTTGAACGAAGATGTTTAAATTGGGGTTTGTGGCACAGTGAGGCATTTGGAGAATGAGAATTTGTTACCCAGTTTGGACATTCACTCATTATGAGAACATTCGAGCCATTTTTGTTCTCCAGTTTAGTTTTATGCTGACAAATGCTTGTTTTGTTTTTTGTTTTTTTAAAAGCTGTTTTAGTTGGTGTTAGGGTTAGAGGTTAGAAAGAAATGTTATTTCTATTTTTTCCATGTGGCATCTATTATTCTTTATGTGTATATATTTGTGTATAAAAAAAACAGGATGAACTGGTTGAACTGAAAAAAGAGATTCCCATTTTGACTTTTTTTTTTTTTACCAAATTTCTAGATTTAGAGAAATTGAAACATTTTATACTTATGAAGGATGAAGTCTGGATATTTTTACACTCTAGCTTTGTTTTGATACCAGCTTGTTAAAAATAGTATTTATGGAGCCTTGAACCATCTTTTATCCAATCAGATCATTGACTGGCTCTATTGCTACTACTAAAATCACATGTTAATTCTTCAGTAGAAACCTCTGGCCACTTAAGAAAACATTGGCTATAGCTCCAAAGCTGTCATAGTATATGCACATGTCTGCATGTACAACGCATAAATGTATCTGTAAGAAGACAGTATAAACGCCAAACCTCCCGAACAATAAAGGTTAAAAAAGTTCAACCCCATAACTCTTTGTCTTCCAAACGTCTGCTCACAGGTCATGCTTCTCAGCCCATGTCACTCAGTCTGCGAGCATGCCGGAGGAGACAAGGAAACCATAAAACATTGAAGTGCTTCTTTTCCTTCCCTCCGACACATTTCTCTTTTGACGGGGCTTTTTAAGCACACCGAGCAGGAGGCAGCGGCGGCGGCAGGAGGAGTCTGATGGAGAGGGCCACCTGAACAAACCCAGTGTGGAACCAAGCAGCCAGGACAGCCGGGCCCAGCCAGATTTATGACCCTCCACCCCTCTTTTCCCACACAGAGGCCCCTCTCTAGAGCTTCTGGATGTATTGGACCTTGTCTATTACTTTTTGTCACCTCTGTCTACCTCTCCTTCCTCTCCCTTTCCTGTCCCACTTTCCCATTTCTTTTTTTTGTCTTCACGTCCATCTATCTTCCCCCTTCCTCTGTTTCCCTATCTTGGTATCTCTTTCTCTCTTTCTCCCCCTCCCTTTCTCCCAGACATCCTGGCCAGCTGTTCATCTAGACAGGGTGTCTACAGCTGTCTGCGCGAAGCTGAGCAGCAGCTCCAGAGGCAGGTCGCATAGCCTGCGGCGTGGAGCTCTTTCCCAACACCTCTGTCTCCTCTCTTCACAGCATCCGTGACCTGAGCGTGACCCTGACACCACAACTACATGTTTTCCCCAAAACCACCCACACACATTACACGGAGGTAAACTAGAAGTGGTAACATTGCAGAAGATTTACTCAACTGATGCACAAAAACACAAGATATGGAGCATTCTGTGCACAAAAACTCTATAAAATGAAGTCTAGCTTTGAGGGTGAAGCTAACACACATGAAATGAAAGAAAAGTGCTCTCAGCTTTTTCCCCTCTTTCTTTTCTATTCTCCTCTCCACCCAGCAACAGTGAAGCCTTGGCAGAGGCCTCATGTTGCCCCAAGTAAAAATCAAACCACTGACTACAGACATTCAGCAAATGGGTAAAAAAATTCCCTAGGCAAGGGTAAACTCCGTTACAACACCCCACGAGACAAGGGGTAATAAAACCAAATGAAGTGTGCAGCAAATTAGCCCTGCTTTGCTGCAGATATTGCAATAATTAATCCAGCCCTTGCACGCTTTTCTGCTGTGGTATTCTGCTCTGTTGGCCAAGTCAATCTGAGATGGGGGACTTGAAGAACTCTCAATTCCCTTTCTTTCCAGAGGAGGAAAATTGTGAACTATACTTTCATGCATATTTGCCTTGGGAACTGTGCTTCTGAGTTATTTGTCATCATTGTGGAGGAGAAAAATGTCTTTAAAAAGTTTACATAGCTGCGTTCCTGTTATTTTTTGGAGTTCCAAGGTAATTGTAGAGATAGGTCAAAAACAACATTCCTCTCGGTTTCAACAAAGGAAGAGTTCGATTATTGGAGGCAGCAGCTTAAAACACTTGAAGCAACATCATACTAAACTGCAAGTGAACTTAAACGTACAAAATACTGTAGTTGCGGTTTTGCTGCACATTGTTGACCAAATGTTATGAATCTTCCAAGCCTTGGGAAGCCCGGTTTATTACTTATGGGGGGCCTCCAGCGTTTTTTGGTTGTTGTAAACTGTGTTGCCATCTGCGCTGCATGGCGGAGACCTGAGACCTCGGAGATGGACGTGTTTACTCTGCACTTAATCACCATGTCTGATGCGGCCTCTCTGGACGTGTGAGGGGGGAAATGCCGGCTAAATGCAGTCACCACGACCTAACGAGGTGGTTTAGCTGCAGCAGCGCGCCATCAGCCGTACTCTGTAATTCAGAGACACCGACTCAAAAGTTCCCCTGGCCAGCCTGCGTCACAAGTGCGTTCGTCCGTATTCACCATGTCGCCCACAACCCTGTGAAACATGTTGAACGGCTGCTGCAGGAGACAAGGGTCCAATGGGCCGTCAATCAATGTGGAGTGTGTGGTTTGAAAATGGCAAGAATGGCGGAGAGTAGGAGTGGTTAGAGAGAAAAAAAAAATTACAGTTTGACCAATTTTCTTGGGGAAGACATCAGACTTCCCATATGAAAGCAAAATAAGCATAAAATCTCTTGCACACACACATAGGTATATTTCTCCTATATAGAGAAGTCACTGCAATAGGCCTCTCTCCTCCTCCTCTGTCCTCGTGGCACAGCAGTGCTGTTCTTGGCAGTGCCTGGCGCTGTAGCTCCACTCTTCACTAATGGTTAAACAGCATGCCCATGCCATGCTCACTAATGACAGGCTAGGCTTTCTCCACTGAAGTGGCGCTTTTCAGAGTCAACGGCGCACAAAGAGCGTATCGAGCACCTCCCAAAGCAGCTGAGGTGCTGTGAGGACACCGTGTACACGCACAAGAATGCACACATGTATTAACAAACACTCTGATGAGTTTCAAACGAAGCCGAGCCGTGCAACAGAGAAAGTGTCCGCTTACACAGATTTTTGTGGTGACTCATGGATGTTAACCGAAACACACACAAAGCCTCAGATTTTTGTTTACAGCATTTATCTTCCAACAGTTCCTCAAAGATCTGTCTCTCTGATAGCAGTCTCCAGAGGTATCAACTTCCAGCTTGGAATCAGTTACTGTTCATCATCATGTAGTGTCTCCACTCCTTAGATTTCTGTCACTCCTCATTTTGAAAGCATTGATCTACTCTTATTGAGTTTAAACCATTAAAATCACCAACAGCTGACTTCCACATCTTAATCGTCTTGTTGTCCCAAAATGAACTCTCACATATTCTGTATATGTTTCTGAAATATTTGTCAATACATTCTAAGACCTAAAAAGTAAATCTCAACCGGACCCATTAGATAGATCTCCCGGCAGCTTCACACCCACTTCACCCTCCACAGCACCGAACAATCAACAGATGAGAGCAAACGTGTGTCGTTTGTTTGTCTTTGAAAACAGGAGTCGGGCCAGAGCGCTTTGTTTGACATTTGTTTAGCGATATTATTAGGACAGTAAACTTCCGAACTGGGTCGGTGTATGCGGACCACATGTTGGGCTTTTTTCTTCTTTTCTTCTCTTTCTTTTTTTTTTACGTTTCCCATGAGAAAGCTAAAATGTAAGAGAACCTCCACCTATTCCCACTAGAGGTGATGTAGGGGAGGTAAAGGTCTGCAAAGTGTAGGAGAATTTCATGCACATCATCCATCATTTCCAGCAACCAAAGCATGAATATGTGCACGTGTGTGTGCAGAACCCCCCCCCCCCCCCCCCCCCCCCCTTTTTTTTTTTTTACATCTGTATGTGCATGTCCATGGGCATGTATGTATCTAAAGGAATGCACTCACTCAAATTCTCTCTCTTTGGGATATCTGACTCTCCGATCCTGACACACTTTCCCAGCATCCACAGGCTGGATCTGTTTCTGCCCCTTGGCAGGCCCACTTCCACACTTTCTCAGCAGAGAAGGTGGGAGCTGTGGTAGAAGAATGTGTCTTTTCATCAACACTGGCGCTGCATGAATATTTCAAACGGGGAACATGATTCCTCAGTGCCACCCGACACAAAGGAGAGGTCTCTGGGTTAGCTCAGAGGTGGGGCGAGCAAAGGTGAAACCTCAGATTGAAACTTGGCTTCTAGGCACCACCTGCTCACAGTGACAGACCCTGGAGCTGATGCCTTGACAGAGGTTTGGTTAAACCCTATCTGACCATGTCTGCATGTATCAGTGCCAAGTCTGCCACTGGAACTCACTTTGCTGTGGAAAACCATAAGTACAAGCCCAGGCATGCACTTGCATTGTTGATTGTGTGTGCGTGTGTGCGGATGTAGAGGATGGGCGAGCCTGTGGACATACCAGGCATTCCGAGTCAGCAATAAAGCCAAATTGAAGGTGGGGGATAAAGCCGAGATGTGTTGACTGATAGCTGGGCAGCTGGGTCTGAGAAGGTGGGACAGAGAGGTTTAGGGATGGTTGAGAGGTGCTGACACTGCTTTAGGTGAAAAGTGGGGAGAGATTAAGCTGGAGAGAGGACTTTGCCCCATTTTGTGGTCAGACCAACTTTAACTAGGTTGTGCTCCAATTTCAACTCAGGAATAGACAATTATGCCCTCAAAAGTGGAGGATATTACACACTCTGAAAAGATGTGAACTTGCCCCAGTTCACTCTCCCACAAGCAGCTGAATTGGTTTAATGCGACTTGAGTGGTTTTGCTCAATGTTGCACTGAACGAATGTGTATCAAACATTTCTGTCAAATGGTACTGATTCCTGTACTGTATTACTGCCAGCACGCTGTCATATTGTTATTGTACATGTTCATGGTGGCGACCCTGGATGTCACATTGGTATGATATCTCCACATTTGTTTGGGTTTAGAAACCTTTCCAGCGTGCTGGTTAAAGCATTGGCCAAACACAGGCTCTGCAGATCCGAAGCAGATAGCAGATACATGGTTTAAAAAAAAGCACACATACTTTTCAAACACAGGGAACAAAATGTTCTTTCAAACATATTGCAGAGAATGAAACGTTCATATGTCCACAACAGCGGTTCCCAAACTTTTGGTCTGTGACCACTTGAAAAGCGATGTCTCCTCACAATCCCTCGTCACAGGTTGGACATGTTTTGAGTTGTGAGCCGTTACAAAAAGTCCATTCAGATAGTTTTATTGAATCATTTTAGAAGGCTGGAGAGGTAACCCTGAAAACAACTGAAAAGAGAAGAAGTCATAGACATGCACCTTATTGTTTTGTGCCAATCAGTTAAGCAGATGTTTAGACATTCACTTGATAAATAAAATAAATTATTACATATGTTAAAAGAATACAAACATCTACATAAAAAGAAGGAATAAAATGTGTCTTCCTCTATTCTAAACTTTGGCTGGTCCGGATACACTGGTTGAATACTATACTCAACGTGTAATTCACTATAATCCCTTCCAACTATATTTATCAATTGATATGCTGCTTTTTTCCTGTATAAAACATTTGGTGTCATAAAATAATGAAAGACAATGCTACATTGTGATAACTGCAATGCCTTTAATTAACTTCATATCCTTCCCTAATATGCCCAGTCTATCAGGAAAGCACTTTTCATCGCCAGTCAATGTTGAGCATGACCCCATCTGCTCAGTAACAAATGTTCAACACCTCTGATGCACAAATCTCTGCACAGCTTGAGCTGGGGTACGTCCAGTTTTCCTGGACAGCACCTTTCTGAATCGTACATGTGTTTGATACCTTTCCAGATCTCTCTGTTGGTGAGCGCAGTGCACAGCTGAAGACACGGCTCATTAAGCCACAACACTGGAGCAATTAAAGCCAATTAAAAGCCTGTTAGGAAGCCTGATGGGCTCCCCGCTGCGACCGGTCCTGTAACATGACATTGGAAAAGAATGCAGGAAACAGGAGGTCCAGGCCGAGGACACAGTGTGCTCATCAGGGCCAACATTGTTACGCAGTGTTCGAATGGATGGAAACTTCTGATGGATTTAAACAATAAAATGTTTTATATGCTCAAGCGTAAGGTCTCTATTTACATCACCAAACTGTTCCACCTGATGTTCACCTTTTAATTATCCTCCATTAGCCGACGTTGAATATGCGAGGCTGAAAAAACAGCCTCCATTGTTCTTTTGATGAGCTCTGCAGGCCCTCACTCCAACACACACTCTCTGCTCTGTTGTGGCAAAGACACAGAGTCCTGCTGAAGCCCAAAATAAGCCTGCAGCTTTAATAACGGAGCAATTTCCAAAGCTGTGTAATAATAATTCAATGCCCATGGTCGACGGCGGCCGATCCAACTCAAGTCCTCTGACATCTGGATGCTCTTCAGATAGTCTCCCTTACATGGCATGGTCAATTCAAAATGAGGCTGTGTTTCAAAAGACAACAGAAGGGGCTTTTGTCCTGTAGCTTGACAGACTTCCAGGCAACATGTGGACGGGGCAGCCATTTTAAGGTATGTCCTCTTGCAATTCGGTTCTCTTTTTACCCCTGGACAGCCTAATGCGAGCCAGATTGTTGGTGCTTTAGGGAAAATATAGATCTCATGATTACCAACAATTTACCAATTCATTTGAGACCTCCTTTGACATGGCGTATGTGCAGCTGCATTCGGGATTGTGGTTATTCTGTGTCTGTGTTTTTGAGTGTGTGTGTGTTTAGGCTTGATCACCCCCACAGTAATAAATCAAAAGAGGCTGGTACCCTTTAGATCATGCTGGCCCCCATGTTTTGAAGAATGGATTGGCACTCAATATGAGCCCTGATTGAGCCACTGAGAGGGTGTTTGGATAAGAATGAGCCTATACATTACACAGATGGGGCTCAGTCTAAGTGTGCGTGTGTGACAGCCAGCATATTCTTATAAATGCTGTATTGGAGTACTGTACAGCGTCGTTAAACCCGGCCAAATAGCATGCAGCAAGCAGCACGTGCATGAAGCAGCATTAAAGGCAAGAAAGGTCGTGTGATGAATGGTTTAAAGTCTCAACTGAGATCAGCCGCCTGTGGCTGGAAGGTTTTAGCCCCGATAGCTTTAGATGGGCTGCCATAAAATCTGTTTGGAAAGGCAAAAGGAGGCAATAGAGTAACTTCACTGGCTTGAGATGAAGTGCTTGTGTACAAAGGGATTCCAGAAATGCCAAGGGAGATGGAGACTGCCCACGGCCAGGTAGCTCTCTAAAACATCCCCTTTCCTTATCATGGAGCCGACCACAGCTGGCACACAGCTGATTCTTTCCACAGCTCTGTCTTAAAAACCGGCACCAATACTTTTACACAGTCTAATATAAAGCGCTTTCATCCTGAAATCATTTCATCGCACACTGCTGACTAGCGCCATATCCTTGGACGGTCTGAATGATAATTACCACAATGACAGCAGGAAATGTTTGGTTTGTAAATGTTTAGAAGTTGTATACATGGAAGGTGAACACTGAGTATGCCCTTGTGTGTTTTTCTTGTCTGGGTATGACTCATAGCAAATTAAGCACAAATTTTCATTGTCTCACCTTGGTACGTGCTGTATTCCGGTAAGGCAGCACATGTGCACATGCAACCTGAAATACAGTTTGAAAACCATCCACTCAAAGTGTATCTGGATATTTTTTGTTAAATAAGTTTACTACTTTAAAGCTACCATGACTGTAGGATGATAATATTACACTTCATTTTGCTTACATGTTGCTTACATGAAGTTACAGGGTGATTAGCCTAGCTTAGCATCAGGTCTGACAACTGGTGAAAATCGAGCATGGCTTTCTCCGAGGTTCAAAAATACACCTGACAACACGGTAATGCTAACAGCTTACCTGATGCACAGTACTTCAGTGCATCTTCAGCTGAAGGGTTGGTTGCCTGGTAACCTCACCATGACAACAAGTTTCCAGGAAGTCGCTCCACCCAGATGTTGCTTCATGCAATATGTAAATTGAGAACTGATGCTAGCTGCTTTGCTTTTCTTCTAGTCTTTATGCTAAGCTAAGGTAGTCGCCTCTCTGCTCTATCTTTATACTTCATAAACAGTGTGACAGGGTAATTGGCAAGAAAGTGACTTATTCTGTTTTTAAATTGGTTTATTGTTCCACTTTTGTTGTTCGACTTTTTTGTCTGCATACCTCCCTGTTTGTTTTTCCCATTCTAATCATTTATTGCATCATGTGAAAATACATTTTTAGATAAACAGATAACAGAAACCCTCAAGGAAACCATTATGAAACCATTAATAAACCATTATGTGAGGTTTCACAGAGGATCATGACAGCATTTCAAGCATTTCATTTGAAAATATTTTTAAAATATATTTTTCCTCCATTTCAATTATGCAATGAAATGCAGCCAACCACGACTCTCAATCACCCATTACAACAGACCCAACAAGTTGTATGGAGAATTTTGATGTGAATGTCAATTAACATACACACAGACACATGTGAGAAATGTACAACATCTGCAGTCAAGGACAGAGAGAAGAGTGGCCCAAAGATGTCATGAAATCATATATTTCTTCCTAATGTTAAAGTGTGAATCATGGAGATATTTATTATAGTTGGATAATGACTATTAATGCTGAGAAGAAAATAGAGCTTTTATCATTGGTTAGACTCCATCTAGTCCTAAAAAAAAACATTCCATCTCCATCAAAAATGTTTCCGAACCATTTTAACTCTTCACAGATCGGAACTGAACGCCTGTTATTCCGCTGACTGTTAGCGTGCGATTCCTTGATCCTTCTGTAACATGAAGCCTGTGTAGCGAGCCGGACCACATGGGGAGTGCGATGTTGTGAGGTGAGGTATTTTTCGACTGGGAGACGGATATGTAATGCATTCCAGACACTCGGGCCGCACACGGCTTTCTCCCCTGCTACCTATAGGCATCAATCCTCTCCTCTTTCGCCAGAACAATAAACCCACTGCCACTAAGGAAGAGCTCATTTCAGAGCCAAAAACACAACTACCTCTTCTGTTGTTTCCTGGGGCCTGTGGAGAGAGATCCCACCTTAGTCTGCTGGTTTGGAGTTGGTCTCTAAACACTAAATTCTCTCTTTGACTGATAAACATCAACCCTTGACCCAGAATTTAAACCCCTATACTCACGGCCACACGTTCAAGACTCATACGTTTTTTTTGCTGTTGACCTTCAGTTCACCCAAAGAGCCAACCAAGACACTAAATCTCACCCATCCTTAAAAAAAAAAAAAAAGTTACGAGGGTTTCTCCGATACACATCATCACCTCACATAAAGACATTTCTGGTGATTCTCCTACACGGAGGTCTAAGCTGGTTAAACTGCGTTGCATAACTGGGATGATACTCAGGTTTCTCTGTTCAATGAGGCCCAGATGGAAGATGATGTGTGTTTTTAAAAACAAAGCCCAATGGGACCTCTGTGCCTCCCCCCCTTCACTTCCTACCCTCTCCCCACCATCTTTTCCTCATCTCCTCCACACCGCATTAAGGAGAACCAATCAAGTCTGAGCCCAGAGCAACAAAGGCTGTCTCTTTTTTCACCTTATCAACACTCAGGAAGGGATGCAAAGATGGATGTGTATCACAGAGTACTGAGATAATACTCTAATTAATGTCCTGGGGTTGTTAGATTTATTATCAACTCGTATGCCCTTTCCATGTGCATTTGGGTGAAATTTTCAGCGTTCATTTGCAAAGCAGTCTCTTTTTTGTCCTCTTTTTTTCTCTTTATTAAATCAGTCTCATTGAATGCCATTATGTCAGGGATGACTCACTAGAACAGAGCCAGAAGCAAGTTGGGGGTGGCTAATTTTATACATTTTTTTCATTTAGTAAAAACAGATCCATGTACTCATGCTTCTGCAAGCTGCCTCCAAAAAACAGGAGATTGACAGCTCTGCCGGTGTGAGACGAACGCTCCTGCTCGGCCTTCATTTAGTAGGAATGCATGGGTGGAAGCGTGTCTGCATGTGCGATGTGTCTCAGATTCCCCATGTCGTTCCAATGTTCTTCCCTCTTTCATGCCTCCATTTTTTGTTTTAATTCCTCTCTTCAAGGCATCTGATCCTGCAGACCTTCAGACATGTGAGAGTTCATGATACATTCTTCCCGTGCAGGCTGGGGAGCTTTGAACTGAGCTGCATGAGATGGAGTCAGCAAGGCCAAACTGAGCTCTGCTGGGCTGGATTTTTCTTGCATTATACTTGTGCATGAAAGTGGTTATGGACAGTATTTTACGGTGACAGTGTATCAAATGACAATGACATGTAACCTGAATCTCACCCCCCACCCCCCACCCTCAAAGCTTTGAGGAGGTTTATAGGTACTGTTAAGTTGTCTGGTCTGCAAATATTGTGTTTTGGTTCACTTTCAGTGACAGTGGAGCACTTAGCTAAAAAGCAGGATTTTTTTTCTGGTAGAGACCAGAAACAGGGCTTAATGACAGTTAGTAAATAAATATTTTTGACTCTGCAATGCTGCATGGGTTATTAAGCAGCAATAATTCTTCATATCAGCTTAAAATGTGCTGCCCAAACTGGCTAAATAGCCGTTGCAGGTTTAAGGAATGACTGGCTGTATCAGCTTTACCTGTTGGTCTGTCATGGTTTCAGCAGAGCTGCTTTAACTGTATTCATTCGACTGTATACTTGAAGAAATCGTTCACATTCCACATTCACTTTATTATGCAGAGCAGCTACAGCGCTCCAGCTTCGCTGAATGAGAGAGGGTTTCTTCTATTTAACTTGCAAACCAAACCACCAGACACATGTAGATGGTGGGAAACTAAGCTCCTTAAACAAGGCTGTAATGATGTTCACCCAACCACAGTGCATCCTACACATTGTTACATTTTTGTGGTCTAGCCGCATACCTTGAAAAGACATACATCTCCGAGACTGACTGAAAGCAAACATAGAAGGTAGTCCCCCTGGAAATCACAGAAGCTGTTCAAGCAAACTGCATAACTCAGTCGATCCACTGAGGTATGCCTGCTGCATTTTTACACACATGCCAGTTTCTGCATGTAAAGTTTGAATTTGTTTCTTTCACTTGAGTGTGTGCATGCTAGGGAGGTGGCAGCACTGAGAAAAGATGTTGAGTCTCTGGAAGTTACACATTAGCTTCAACTGAGACTTTTTTGTGGTGAATTTCTCTCCAGCTGTCAAGCAGGTCCACTGGGATGTCACAGTTGACAGTGTCTTAAAAGTGATACTGTAACAAACTTTGATTAAGAAGTCCTCCAGGTGAAGCTTGTTTCCGTCCTGCTTCATACAGAGGATGGCCTAAAAACATTTGTGCCAAACAGAGTTAGGTCACGCTGACTGACTTTGTCCTCTTTTAGTTTCTAAGAACCATGGTCCAAACTCTCTTTTATTGACCTACTTTCGAGCTGGTGCTCAGATGATATATGGAACAAGCCTTTCCAGAGAGCAGGGCTAGCAGAGTGGCGGGGGGCTGCAGGGGAGGGGGTTGCAGCTTTGCATACCTCTGTGTATGTACAAGGAGTAGCCTTTCACCTCTCGAGCTCTGTGCTGCCTTTGTCTTTGCAGAGGCGGACATAAATCACCAGAGGTCCAGCACGGGACTCAGCAGTCACCAAAAACTCTGCATGAATAAAGAAAGAGGCAGGGTAAGGTGAGAGAAGGGGTAGAAGCTCTGTTCAGCTGCTAAATCCGGAGATTCATTCTGAAAGTGAGAGCCAATTCACAATCCCGCTGTTCCACCCCCGTATGCATGCGAGCGCGAAGGCAGAATTTATGTTGAATCTACAACTTGTTCGACCCTCAAATCTGGCAAGCAACTTGGAGACAGAGCGAGGACAAGACAGAGATAAAGTGAGAGAGGGAAGAAGGAAACGGTCCAGTTTCTTTCACTCAACTCTAAGCAGCTCTGCAGAGGGAAAACACAGGCAGGAGTCATCTGGAAAAAGAACGTGTGAAAGTCCAGCCTTTCAAAGAAAAGCCTCCGGCATCATCTACTGTTTTGTCACAAAGGTGCCAAGTTAAAGGGTTTTCCCTTGTGGTCGTGACCTCTAACCTTTTCACCAGGACGTCAAAAACTACTGACATGCACTTCTTTTGTCAGCAGGAGACAGGAGAGTAGTGCAGACTGACTTTTGTTAGCTGATACTGTCTTAAGGCTTTAACAAGAACAATTTGCTTTTTAAACATTTCAAATAGACCTATGGTATAGTTTAACCCAACATCATACTTTCTAATCATGTTTAAGTGCATTCTATTGCAACCCACTCATATCTTTTTTATTCTATCTACATATAGGCTTTAAACTTAGTGCAGTGCTGTAAATGTGATTAAAGAACTAATAAGACTACTAACGCAATAGAAATATAAATTCTAAAACAATGGAACACTAAACATCAGTTGATACAGACAGAAAACAAACAGAATCTGGGTTGAAATGCAGGTTTAAAGTTCAACACCTTCAGATTCCACCACATTCAGATCCTATGGGTGCCCGTGCAAGCAGCATTTAGTTTACATAATGTGGCAACCCTCATTTAACATGAAAATTTATTAAGTAAACATTCCTGAGTTTTACATACAGTGGAAACATTTCAGTGTGATTCCCTGAGCTACCCCCCATTAAACCATTTCACACAGTCCCAATACAGCAGCCCCCTAACTTATCCTTATCTTCACATTGTGATGCATTTGAAACAACCATTTAACCAATAATAACCCATTTGATGTTCACTCAGAAAATGTCCAACACCATATTAGCTTAGCATGTTGGTGTGCAAACTATCATAAATACAAAGTATAGCTGATGGGGGTTTCATCATCATCATACCAAAACACTGGATAAACTTGAATTTAACTAGCTGGTGGTTCTACATGATAAATCAGACGCATCAAAGTGTGGATAATTAACCAAGAGTGCGAGATGATTGTCTGCACTAAACTTCAAGACAAGCCATCCAATAATTGTTGAGTTACTTCATTGAAAATAAAGATGAGATATTTCAGCCTGTATAAAAGTTATCCTTGAAAACTGGTGCAGTCATTATCCAACTTTCAGCTCCTTCTTTGAGCAGCAGTTGATGAGACCAAAGTCCAAATTTTGCTCACAGTGACTTTAAAAAAATACAAAACAATGTTGTCTTTTTATTTACCACTGTGGTAAAAATCTACCAAGCTTTAAATATTCACCCCGGAGGTTATATGTGTATAATGTATCATAGAAAGGTGGTCGTGTAATGTAACACCCTGTCAGCTTTAGAGCATGTAATCGGTCCTCGTCAACCACAGCAGTCACTCTCAGCGCTGTGGATTAGACGTGATGATGGTTATCAGCTACCACACACATGTACACACAAACACGTACAGAAACACACACAGTAACATACAGCAACGTGTCCCAACAGGTGTGGGTCCTGTACACCGGGAGGTGTTACACGCTGTCACTGAGCCATTACATAAGAGTTTTCAGACCGGGGTGAAGCATTCTTACAAGCTGATTCACAAGTGTAAAAACATTATAAGACATGGAAATGAGTAGTCTGCTGAGCTCGACTTGGACAAGGGAGCGAATCAGGAGCCCATAAATCAATTTAAGACCTGAGCTGGGCCAAGACAGGTGTGAGTAGCTTCCCAGGTGCACCTCCACAGGCCATGTAGCACCAGTAATCAGCAGTCAAGGGTGGTAATGACAGGGGGGCTGTTGTCAGAGTGCTTCGCGCACACACACACACACACCTATACACACACACACACACACACACACATGCACACACAGATTGTTGCAACACTTGCACGCACATCGTCAAACTTAGCCTGGTTTATCACAGCACAGATTTTGTGCCGACCCCTCAGACATTTTCACACCTCCGCTCGGATCTTCCAGCTACTATCTCACAGGTCAGCACATACGCAATAAACCCAAACAGCAGCTGCGTGGTTATATAAGCAGCTTCTGCAAACCTGTTGACCTGCAGCTATACAGGTCAGATCAAACGTCAGCCAGTAAACAAAAACAAAGAAAGAATGCAAACCACAATGTTTTTGATGATATGTGAAATTACCACACCTGTATTTTACCTGTATTATTTAATGGTCATGTTACTTAAAGTGTCTAAAAGCTTCATGCCTCTGAGTGGGTATTTCCCATGGCAGTGGTAATCTGACATCTGAGGGTTGGTGTTGCTAGGAGACATGTTTTTTGCCAACAAACCCACAGAGAGTCAAAGTTAAACGGGAGCTTCTGGATTTTGTTCCAGAAATCCTCATTGAAATTCACATTGAGATCTGAATGAATCAAAATAAAATCCAGCCTTGGAACACACGCTTACTCAACAGAAGTGTTGCTCACTTTATATTGATAGATTATCCTTTTTTTAAATCTCATGTTGTCGCTTAGTCAGTATTTCTCTTTTTGGTGGCCTTAAAAATAAACATTTTACCATAAAACTACATATAGCTTACACATAACGACTCCACAAAAGCCAAGGAGCCACAGATAAACTGCAGGGTCAGTGTGGGGAGGTGAATTTTATGGATGTGGATGAAACCAAGTTCCAGTGATGTAATCCCCAATCTGCCGTGTCAGAAATCATGGGAACTGCATTTTTTTGTATAATCATGCAGAAAGCGCTGGCTGTCTTTTTCATTACGCCTGTTGTTGTGGTGCCAAATGACTAGACATTCAAAACTCACTGCAACATTTAGCTCTCCATCCTCCTCACCTCACCACCAATCTGATTTGAATCATGACATGGAGTGTTCAGAGAGACAGACACAGAATAAACAATGCTGAAAAACTGCAGCAAAATAAATACAACTTCAATTTTGTGCTTCTGCTAGTTATCATTTTGATCAAGGTCAAAATAAATTCCAAAAAATATACCATATCCTGGTTTCCAAGTAAAAAATCATGATCATTTCAGTTTGCTTTTGGCCTCAACATGAGAGATGTTTGTTTGTAGGTTAAAAAAAAAAAGCAACCTAGAATCAACTCTGAGGCTACTGACAGATGAAGAGAACATTTGCCACCTGTATGCTCTTATCTTGAGCTGCTGTTAATCTGAGCAGGGGAAAGCACCCGGTCTATCACGGACTACAGGTATGTTAAGACATGCAGCTGTTGTCTTCCCCTCAGGAGGGTGTGGTAACCGTGCTGGCACATTGTGTCCTCAGCTCAGAAAGAGAATGCCCAATGGTGCGCTCCGAAACCGCCCTGTACCCACCACCAGCACCAAATACCTCCCAACAAGCGGCGCACTTTTTTTTCCACCCAAAATTTCCCCTCGTGGCAATGTCAGAAGAGCGGCGGAGCAAACCGTGAGTGGATCCGGCCTCTGGTCTGGCCAGGATGTCATTATGAGATACCAGCGTCACCGCATGCTATTTTTAACTCTGTCCTTTCCCAATTAGACCACAGTCACAGCCGACGAGCCTGGTTGCGTGTGTGTGTACGTCTGCGTGACCCTGAAGTTCTAGTTGGTTACGTATGGGAAGGGGGGGGGGGCTGTCTAGCGGCTTGTCACAGACACATCTCATATATGCCGTCTGATTATAGGCCCTGTCAGAGCTTATTCAACAGCCGTGGAAAGCTCTCGGCGCAGAGATGCTGGGAGCTCTCAAAGTGGAGGTACAACCACAGAGACCATCGTCTGTGACCCTGCTGACTGTAAACACACACCAGGCCTAATCTTCTGGGCCTCGATAAGCTGCAGAGCAAACAGGACCCCTGACTTAGGAGCTGTGCTAAGGATATAATGAGCTGAGCATAGTGGACATACGGAGGAAGTGAGAGTCAATAAATAACCGAATTACATAAACAACTTCATTGGTTTTGCATCACCACTACTTTACTTTAAGTCTTTTCCTCTCTTAGAAAGTGGAATATAATTTTTAATGGTCTCAAGAATCAGTGGTTTCTGTTTAAGATAATATGAAAATGTTTGCAAACCTTTAATTTTGAATTCTCAAATTAATTGGACATTAGGTCATCAAGTCACTAAAAAATCTATAGATTGTCCCTGAAACAGTGGAAACTAAATCTAAAATTGTGCTGCATCTATTAAAACACAGCCAGCAAAACTTACAGTATTGATACATTGTTTATAGTACATTGTATATAAGGATCTCAAAACTGAACACTGTGGTTCTGTGTGATGTGATTTCAATCAAGGGTCCAATATTGAAAACACGTTATCTGACATTGATCCTGTGTATCTCACAATACAAGAAATGTAGGAAAAATCATTCATAAAACAATGGAACAGATTTTGTTAAAAGGGCTGGAAAAATCTAGTCAGCGGGCCATTGTTTATGTTTTTTGTCAAATCATTGATGTTTAAAGTGATAAATGAGTGATGACCAATGGTTTACATGAGACCAAACTAAAGAAAAAGTTGCTTTTTAATCACATCTTGCTCAAAATCATAAACTGAGACAAGACATATTTATTGAATGACAACATGAAATAGACATAAATCTGAGTGCACTAAAAGTTGATAAATGATAATGCATATTATGATATAAAATTTATTTTTTGATTTATGTTGTCTTTGTTTTAATTTATTTGAATGATAGTTGTTTTTGAATTCATCGTAAAACACTTCAAATGTGCTCTATGAATAAACTGACTTGACTAAGGCAGAAACTAGTATAAATGTTAGTATGAAGGATAGTTATCCCAACAAGACTGGAAGTCATGACATTTGTACAGAAAGTGTTGAAAGTGAAGTAGGGTAGAAGTGACTATTAGAATCATGTTTATTAAATTTTCACGTAACTTAGTGTTTTGGTATATGATATACGAGTAGAATTACAAAATAAGAAAAGTATTGTATGAAACATGAGTATAAAACGGAGAAATTGAAAATAAAAAAAGGGAAAAAAGTAGTGTTGAAATTGTTTAAAATATGTATCTGAACAGTAGCTGGGATAGGCTCGAGCACTGTGACCCTGCATGGCAGGAATAAGCAGGTATAGAAGATGAATGAATGTATGTATGTGTCTGTACAATATGCCTGTTTGAAAGGAGCAGCATTTGTGCAGGAATGTGTAAATTGTGTAGAGGGCAAATCTGGGTTTAAGCACTGCTCTGCACACTCCCCCACCCTGGTGACAGCCCGTCGACGGCCCTCAGTGCCACAGCTAACACTTGCACCAGATTGGCATCTCTGATCTTACATAACCCCCTCAAATTCTCCAGCCACCACCTCCTCTGCAGAGCTCAGTGCAGGGTGGTAAAAAAAAAAGCCTTTGTCTCCGAACAAAGCCAAAACACCACATCTGTCAGCAGCGTTCATTTGTTTTGAATTCCTCTTTTTTATCCTTTTGCATCGATACCAAGCACGACCCGGGCAGGCTTAATGACCTACAGCGCAGAGAAGAAAAGTCAGTTGCCAGGCGATTGTGTTTGTATAGACTGCGGGTTCCGCTCAAGGGAAGCTATGGGTGGCGAGAGGAGGAGGAGGAGAGAGGTGAGAGGATGTGGGGAGGACAGTAGTGGCTTGGCACAAGCCACTGTGGGCGAGCGCTGGCCCTCGCTGGCTGGCTGATGGAGAGCATCATGCTATACAGCCCTGCATTGGAGGGCTTTTATAGAGTGAGAGTGAAGGAGGGAGAGAGTGGTCATTATGGCTCCTGGAATAGCATAATTAGAGAGAGAGGCCTCTCTGTCTCAGTTTCTGTATGTGTAGGAGTTGTTTTTCTCTTCCTCTAGGGGATAAAACACCACCTAGCATCCAAGGTACATTTATGTAACACCGCTATACACTTGTCCATTCCTTCCTCTGCATAAATAAGTCCATTAAAATAGCTGAGAGAGCAGCAACGTGCCAGCGGAGCAGTTATTACTAATGCATGCTGTGCAGCCAAACTTTGCTCAAACTCTGCAAAACTTCATTTTAATGATCTGAGCCCTTCCTCCGACACTGCTGATGATATGAAGATCTTTAGGTCTTTTATAATAGCGTCTCTGCCCATAAACGCCGGAAGCATTTCATAAGCAACTCTCAAACAAAAATTCAATGGGCCTTGATTGAAATGAGTCCATTAAGTAAACACCACACTAACAGGGTAGCCTAATCATCACATCTCATCAAGAGAATGTGGATGTGATAGCGGTTAAACACACATCAAGGCCGCGTTCAGGAAATAGGAAGTGAACATTTAGCGCTGCCATGAACATCAAGTTGATTTTCTGCTTGGAAAACAAAAGCGCAATCACACTGTTTCCAAATTTAGAACTCCACCGTCTCCGGTAACAAAGAGCAGATTAAATGCTCACAACCGTACGCGCTCGCAAAGTGTGCAGACGCGCTTTAACACACACTGCGAGCTAATTGCATGCATGCGCGCGTGTGTTCGCACTCAGACGCACCCTTTGCCATTCTTTGCCGTCAGCTTGACTTGATTAGCCGTTGCGGTGTGTGCAACCGCTCCGCTGATGAAAGACAAGGAGCTGGATCTGTCACTGCTGCACGGGCATTACAAGCACAGCAGTTTACACAACAATGGCGCGCTAAAGTTGGCCTTCATTAGGGGGATTAGAAGCCTAATCTAAAACACTGTTCAAGTCTCTCATCAACCCCAAACAGCCTCTCTAGAGGGGGCCCTTCCCTCCCACACCAACCATAACATCTCAGACTTCAAACGCTCCATCTGTAACCCCAACCTCTGGGTGCTATCCCCTCTCTCGCCGACCCCTAGCTCAGAGCGAGGGGTTGCAGAGGGTGATGGACCCCATGTGATGGTGCAGCTGTGGAATGATTTATTGCCGGGTTAATTGTTGGGTGAGCGGGATTTGTACCCATAGGCTGCTAGCTCTGCTTTGATTACGAGTTCACCTGCTATCAGATTGTAGCATGCAGTTCATTAGCTTCTTAATGGCGCTCATGCAGCCCCCCCCCACCACCACCCCCGGATGACCGAGGGCAGTGGAGGAGAAGGTTAGCGTCCAGGGAGTAGAGGGTGTGCTGCTCTATTGCAGTAATTAGGGGTCAGTTGTTCTGGACTTCCTGTGCTGACCAGCTGCATGGTGTCTGTCCGCCATAAAGCTGAAAAGATCAACAGGCCTTGAGCAGCCTTGTGACGACTGTGACCCTCAACCCTGTCATTCTCCCTCTGATGCCATGTAGTTTAGAGGGGGTTTTTACCCACATTTTAAAAAAGAAATAAAAAAAAAAACATTTTCTTGTTTAACCCTTCTGTTATCAGGCCATGCAAATAGTTTCGTTTTTACGTGATTTGAAAGCACTTGTGGTTATTTAAGATATTCCCTTTATTGCGAAACAATTACAATTAAATATCTCAACAGCAAATCCAAAAAAGGATAACAATTATCCATTTTATGACCTTAACACTTCAAAACAGAGTGCCTCATGAATAAAAGTTCAGATCTTTAAACAACGATAAAACACAGACCTCTCTGTGTTTTTTTTTTTTCTCCAGAAGAAATAGCCTTGATGAAAACAGTGTGTTCTGTTTAATAGTGACGCTGATTCTGTAAAGAGATGTTCCTGTTGGATTTCTAACGTCTTTCCAAATATCTGAAAAACCTCAGCACTTAAAACCAAAACTACCCACATGGCTAAATATCATTTGAGGCAAGTAGAGAAAATGTCTTTTAACAAGCACGACGGAATATGAAAGAATTTTTGTAACCCAGATTGACAGACTAAGCAGTGCAGAATAAGAGTTGGTACAATCAGTCCGAGGGCATAAATCTAATGAACTGCAATCTTCTGTTTCCTGACGTTAACCATAATCAGCAATCAACTGTAATCAACCTGCACTGCAATTCATGACCTTACAAAAACACATTTCAGAATAGAAACTACAACTTCTGTTTTCTAACCTATTACCAATTTTGAAATGGCTTTAAACTAAATACACAAATTCTTAAAATACAAATATCTGAAAATGAAATGTGAATCCCCTGCTGCTCATTAGTCTAAACTGGACTGATGGAGAAATTAATGCCAACTCTAATTTCGGTTTCTAACTAATGAAAATCTAAACCAGACCATGAAATCTAAGAATGTGAGGTGGGGATGGGTTGATCGTGCATATTATGGAAAATATGCTACCACTTTTTTAACAGTGTGATTGGATTGGCGTTGGCCCTCCTAACGCCACCCTGGAATCTATACCTTTTTACTATTTCCCATAACGTGGGCACTGGCGGAAGCACACAGAAAAAGGTATCCCTCTGAAACAGTGAGAGTCATGAAGTAATCGCCCAAGTACGTCCTTGTTAGCCCCGAGACCAGTTGACACTCACTGGGCGTTTGACCAAGCTAAAAATATGTCTCCTTTTCTTTCATCTCTCCTCCCTTTCATTCTGCATGTGAGAGCTTTACTGGGTGCTGCTGGTCCGTGGCCTAACTGAGGCCTAAAGCTCCCCTCCTGTAAAGTAGTGGGATGCCAAACATCCTCTGATTTACAGCTTGGAGCACACGCTATGCCTTTGCTCCTATGGGCTATAAAAGGCAAATGAGAGCGAGATGTCCAGATCCCGCTTGCTATATTAACCTACATTCTTTCCAATAGAGTAGAGTGGCTGCATGAGCTGACTATAACCACATGGTTAAAAAAAGGCAAACCTTTCAGGCCCCAACAGAGAGCTCACGTGAAGGGCAGATGGAGGGTCAGCATAGCGTCTTGATAAGATCAGCTGCTTACCTGCTCTTGCATACTTTGTATAGAGCACTCAATAACATTCCTTTTCTGCTACACAGCACTGACTCCACAGCCTTGTCTGGCCTCGAGACATATTAAATATTTCCTCAGTTGTTTGAGGAGGGAACACCTGGTGACCTGAGTGACAAGAATTGCAAAGAGTGAATGCATGTTCAAGATCAGCTATGTACAAGACATAGAGTATCAAGTCATGGTAGCAGCTCTTTAAGGCAGTGCTTTGAGGTAAATGCTTATTTAGCCTGCTAACATGATCAAAGTGCAATGCTGGTGCTTAGAGAGTATAAAGTTACCATGTTCACCATCATGGTATGCATGTTAGCATGCTTACACTTGATCCGCGAAGTTGATATGATGATGGGAATGCAGTTAGTTTAGCAGGTATTTGGTGAAAAAAAAAACAATGTAGTCATTTGTTGGAAATTGGCATTTTGAACAACCAGCATTCAACACAGATTTTGTGGAAGCATTAAAAAACAAAACAAAAAATCTAAGCCCACTGGACAAAACAAGAACGTGACTAACCTCTGAGAAAAACTCAACATCTGCAGGACATTTGATTCATGGACAGTCCTTCGATTGGTTTTGGGGATCAAAACTATCTCTGACTTTGCTTTATTCCCACTGGACAGCAATGTATGTCAAATATATTGGTATACTGTGGAAAATACTATCTAACATCAAGTAATTCATTCTCATCAGCTGAGATAACAAAGCAACCTAGACCACATCCATGGAGCATAGCTATCAGCTAACAGTAGACCTTCCTGTACCTGCCGATAGGTAATATATTTGAGAATGTGTAAGCCATAGTCCCCCCACGAATTTTTCTTTTCCCACATTGCCGACGGCCCTTCCCATCTGGCATTTGCCACTTTACTTGATAAAAACTTTTGGTTTTTTATGTTTATATTGAGTTTGTGTTGGAGTCTATGCTAATGCTGGTTGTTTATTGAAGTTAGCAGAGCTGAAGAGAGTCCAGAAGAAAGTCCATAGACTGATATAGGCCACCAAGAATGTCAGGAAAGGCATCTTTAAGTTCGGTTGCAATCCATTCACATATTAAATTAAAAAAAAAAAACTATTAATATATGTAAATTGTTACAGTTCCTCCTAGGGGATAAATTAATGCCCAATTCATGGCAATCCATCCAGTAGTTTTTGAGACATTTAACATAAAACCACAAATATCAACCCCTCTAGAGAAAAGTCAGATGAGCACTGAAGTCATCAGGATCCTCTGGCCACCATGGATGTCTAAACCAATTGTAATGGTGATCCATCAAACAGTTGTCAAGATATTTCAGTCTGGACCTTCAGCCTGGACCAAAGTGGTGAACTGACTGACAGACATTACCATCTTTAGAGCCACAAGATTAGCATGCTGGCTGGGGGAAACAATAGAAATCTAAAATAACACTTAAGGGAGAAAACGTCCTGGTAATGCTTTGAAGCACAGCACACCGACCCGCGCGAGGATGCTGCCAGGACCCTCATCTGCCTTTTTACCCCACCCGTTCCTCTCAGGATTAGCTTTGCTATGATTTAGCACTGTTTCTCACTGGCCTCTGGAATGCGACGGATGACGGATCTATTTTCCTACATTGTTTCACCTGCTCTAAATGGAACCACATGCTGCACAGGCCCGCCTCTCCTTTGTCTGTAATTGGAAGCACATGCACTGTGAAGCCAAGAGTAAAGCAGAGCCGCCGCAACCGACAGCCCCCTCCACCACCACCACCTCCACCTCCTTTCCCTTCCTTTGGGTCTGGGGTGCCATATTTTGGTCTGGGCCAAGTGGCAGGTCACATTGCAGAGCCCGAGAGCATTTACTGAACTAACTGACCTGGCGTTACATGTCAAATCCAGTTCATTGGGACGACTGTATCGTGTGTCCTGCGAGTCTTTCAAGCCCTGGGACTGAAATCTGAGTGGCAGTTGAGAGTCTGCTGAGGAAGGCGGCCTTGACATTGAGTCTGACATGCTTTGAGAACACAAGCAGTACTGTGCCGTTCATTCGCCACGGTCTGTGATGTCTGGACGGGACAGGCCATGGATGCAAGGCTGAGGTATCACCAACTCTTACATCAGAGCAAGATTGCATAAGGGAGGAATGTATGATATTTATTAACCTCATCAGTCACGTTAATTTAACCTGTCTGTCAGCAATGTATGGAAGGGATCATTCAGCGATATCCAGAGGGAGAGAAACAGAACTCTATATTCAATGTAATGTAAATCTTGTTGGCCGGGATTGTAGAGTCCCTCCCCTCTAACCTCAGAATAATGTGTCCAGAGACAAAGAAATGAAGTTAGATTTTTCAGGGTTTTTTTTTTTTCATTTTATCTATTATGCTAACTGCTGTGAATGATTGTTGCACGCTTGTGGACCTTAAAATGTTAAGTCCCTAAATCATCATCACTTTCCTTAATTGAATGATGTTTCAGCATTCATCTGGTGAAGGCGGAAAGTTTCTATTAAATATTTTTTTTAGACATGTATGTAAAAGCAAGATTTTGTGACTCCACAACTTGTTTGGTCAGTCATGGAACAATAGGCAAGTTACACAAGTGTGTTATAGAAAATAGCTTCATTTAAGTGGGAAATGTGTGTGTAAAACAAATGAAAATATTTACACATTTATAGTATCTAAGTTGTTTTCAATGATGGAGAATTAATCTATGTAATTGTAATGATTTTGAACAAGTTCACTGAATTTTTGCAAAAAATATATGTATCAGACACACATCATTCTTGTAACATATTATTTGTATCTGCAGCTGCAGCTAAATATCAAAATTACCACCTCTGCCCAATAAACTGACTCTGTTCTTTAACACTTAATGATTCTAAGAAAAAAATGGACATAATCTTAGTGTCATCATTTGTTGCTACACTCCTGCATGACTGTAAGGCCGAAAATATCAAAAAATGAAATCATTATCAAGGTAATGATGTTTTTATGTCCTCTTCTCTTTCTTACTTTGAAACATTAGAGAAGAACATAGGGCATGCACTTTGAAATACTGATTAATGAAGTCGGCAGTAGGTATTTCTGTAAATATTTTTGTAAATTTACTTGGCAGCAAAGCCCTTATTTTCTCTCAGTACAAGGCCAAAGGGCCAGAAAAGTAATTACTGGGAATATTGGGCACACAAAACACCCATTTTCAGGTTTCTGCTTCATTATTGTGAAAACCATAAAGTGGTGCCTTTGATTGAGCCTGACAACGGCTGTAAACTCATCAGAGTAACCCCACAAGGGCCTCTAAGTGGCCTGATTGCCATGGAAAAGCTGGCAAGGTTTTTTTTTCCACCAAAACAGTGATTAGCACCCTGTTACGGTTATTGGGCTAGATTAGCAACTCTGGCGCCAAAGATTAGTGCAACCCTCTGGCTCCACAAGTCATCTGGAGGAGATTGTGAGAGCTGCTGGCTGACTTTATCCACTTTATCACTATATAGACCTTAAAGCAGTTGCAGAGGCCTTGAGGGCAGAAGAAGGACGTGATTCTAACTTTTCATGGATAGCTCAGAGGGAATGCAGATGTCAACCAAATGTGATGTTTGGGTGTTCTGGACCTCTCTAGCTGGCTGCGGGGTTGAAGCTTGGGCTGTGCTGCAGTGACATCTACTGCTGATGAATGGAGTTACAGCTTTGTTTTAGATGTGCTTGCTGCAGTTCACGAATACATACATAATGTGTCAATGCTTCTAGCTCAGCGTGGACAGCATTGAATATATTCATACAAACCAAAGAAATGTATGCGTGGAGAAAATGAATGAGAAACACCATTTGAAAATGGAAAACCTGTAGGTAGAAAAGCAAATGTCTAATGTGTTATTTTCAACTACGTATATAAAAAACTTTCATTTAGTTTTCTACTAAATTCAGAAAATTGAAAAACAAATGTGTGTGTGAGCCATCTTGGTGGCTCAGTGGCCATAAGTACAAAAAAAGTTTTAAGTAAGTAGTGTGTTGAGTCAGACGGATGCTTGAAAAATCCATTATTAATCCATTAAGAGTTTTCGCTGTACTATTGCTGCTGTTGTCCATTACAGCCCCACAATGCAATGCACAAATAGATTACAAGAGTTGTTTTCAGGTTTAGTGAATCTGAAAAAGAATAACATGGCAGTAGTTTCTGGAAAATATCAGATATCAGTGTATTCTATGAAAGTGAACCAAAACCAAAGTGAGTTTTGTTTTTTATTTTTTCCCTAGTTTCTAATATAACTGCAAAACAGACTATGTATGTATGCAACTATGAAAGCTTAGATATCTTACCTGTTGGTATGTGGAATAGAATTAATTGTCAAATGAGACAAAAATGTCAGTTTTCCTTTCATATCATCTGATCAAACGTTTGGATAAGTGAATTAGGTTGGAGGTGAAGCAGAGTCAACAGCACAGAGGAGCAGATCAGGGAAACGCCAATGTTGACTGCAGTTTTCAGCTGGAGAAAGAGCAGCTGTGATGTCGCGGAGGGCCAGATGCACAGATGATCTGATTAAGGACGTGTTCTGAATCACGTAGCTCTCACACTTCACACACACAAACATACACACAGATTTTTATCAGCCCTTAATAGAACAAACCCTACTCACATCACTGGAGAAAGGAGTGCCATGTTGTGGAAACTTCGGTTTGTTTTTCAGAAGACTGACAGTGGCTTAGGTTGCATTCATTTAACATGCTGTCGAGTGGGGTTTCACACTCTGCACTGTTTGATGATAAGACAAGTCACCTGATTATGCAGTTAAATACAACATGGAAGGTTTGTACTGAACCAGTTCTATTCAAGCAGCTGGAACATCCACATCTACAAAGTAATGAGATTAATGTATTGGAAGATATTGTGCCATTGTATGCGTCACTCCAGGAGGAAGGCTTTACCTCCACACAGATAAGCTTTAAAGATCTGCTAGCAAAATAGAAACAAGAAAAAAAAACACCAACTAAACTAAATGCTGAATGAGCATCATTTAATCATCAAAGTTTTTAGGGTCACCCATGTAGTTAATAAGCTAAGTTGGTAAGATGCTGACCATGAACTGAAATGTCCACAGTTTCAGACTCACTATTGCATTTTGATGCAATTATTTTTCTCTGTTTCATTTCTTGTTTTCACTCCACTGTCTGTCATAAAATAGTTTTTAAAAAAAAACGTTTTAATGTGACGTATTTTAAAGTCTCTGTAAAGATTTTATGTATATACAAAAATATGTATCCGTCAAACTATATATACTTTTTTTTCTGTCTAGCCTGTTAATTCCCTGCTATATTTCCGCCTCCACCTCAAATCATTCAAGTGGAGGTACAATTTCATAATGTAGTACTCTCGGCACTGAAAAATAAAATGAAAACGATTCCATAACATATTTTTGTCTTTGTTCCTGTAATTGTTGATTGTGATGCACAAATAGTAAACTGTTTACAGTCTTATTGTTATTTCTAATAATATTTTCAGCATTATAAACACAGATTGTGTTGTATGTAAATTATTACCACATCCCATTGTAGTGTCAACACTATCAACAGTTATAGTAATATTTTCTTTTTGTTGTTTTCTGTTGCATCCAATGCTAATATCACATACAAAAAACATGCATGGTGATGAGGGCATTTTAAGGTTTAGGAAAATTCTGTGGTTATGACAGATAAATTATTGTTGAGGTATAGTTAGAAATAAGAAACTGTACATATTGTTTATTTATGTAATGAATCATACTATTCATATTGTTACAGTATTATAAAGAATGAGATGTCTTGTAACAGTTCTCTAAATATATGTAGTAGATAAGCATGGCGCAGGTCCACTGCGTTTCCACTTGCAATGTGCCCAGCTCCAATACTGATTGTAAATGTTTTTTTATTGTATACACATAGCTAAAGCATTACAAATTGGATTACGCAACTAAAACACTTTAGTTCATGGTGAGGGAAAGATTACAGTTTGCAGTTGATAAATAGGAGTGTGCTGACCTCCTTGACCTTGCTGTCCAACCTTGGGAACACCACTTCCTGCGCTGGCACTGAACAAACGCATTGGACATTTGCAGATTTGTCTTGGAATTTGCCTGAAGCAATCCTTTAAGTGAGTATGTGTCATACGTTAATTAAAACAAATCTCACACAGGGCAATGTTATGACACTATATGTGCATAGGTCATTTGCAGGGTAAGTCCATTATCTACAGCTCTGTGTCCCTTGTGATTTATTAGGGATGTTCTGTTTTATCTTTCTCAGTGTGACAAGAGCTTATTATTTTTCAGTCCTTAGTTACTGTACTTCTCATATGATATCATGTGGGATCACTGGAGGGGCTCAGACCGCTGCCCACCGCCTCCTGCTTCCTCCCTCTCTCTCCTCCAAGCACTCCCAGTGCAGTCAATTACCAAGATGGGGCTGTGATTGATTATGTTGCAGGCAGACAGCAACAAGGCCCCCAGTTCAATAATGACAAATGTTCTCCTCGGCAAATCCTCACTTGATTTTGTCAGGCAGTCTGTCTGTGACACTCGCTAAGAACACATGCAATCTCTCAAGTCTCCGGCTTATTGATTGCAAAGGCAGATACATTTCAGCAGAGACCACAATCAATAAACACAGCTGTGCACAGACAATATAAAAGTCTTTAATCATAAATAATTGAATCAGATGATCATGGATGAGTTTCACAGAGGCAGTCAAGTTTTTTTTTTTTTTTTTTTTTTTGGGCTCCTCACATCAGCATTGTTGATTAATCAGGTGACCTCTGTGTGTGGACACCTGATGAGCAGATAAGTCGACCTTGAAGGATGTGTGAGTGACAGAACGCTTGAGAATGGAAGAAATCAACCTGTAAAAGGTGTTTTTCAGTGTGAAACATCACTGAACAACACAGCCACCTCTGTCATTTCCTCTTTAATTATAACACCATACAGTGGTCAACAGCATTTAAGGAGAGAGGGGGTGATTAAAAAAACACTTTTGGTCATTCCAGTGTGTGAAGAGGAATTCGCAGTGATGAAAACGGTTCACAGCTGCCTTTACCTCAAGTGGTCAAAAACCTGAATGATCTTATATTTCCAAATGGTAAAGGTAGAGGATTTCACTTCTTTGCTTTTGTGCTGAGAGTTAGATGAGAAGATGAACCCCTCTCTCGTGTCTGTCACATAAAACTGAAACACCAGCTGGTCACTGTAGCTCAGTTCAGCAGGACTGTGTCATTTTTACACTCTCCGTAAATTAAGCAAACTAAATATGATGTGTTACTGTAATAAGAGACCACTCGAGTTTCTGGTAGCTGGAGATGGTCATATTTGCTGTTGACCAGACAGAACCAGGCTAGCTGTTTCCCTTTATTTCCAGTGTTTGTGCTAAGCTAAGCTAACCATCTGCAGGCAGCAGCTTAATATATAACACAGAGACACAATAGCACTATTTATCCTCTCGTCTACCTTTCAGAAAGAAAACCACATAAATGTAATTCTCCAACATATTGAACTCCTTTAAAATTTGTTAACTCAAACACAGTCCCCTCCCACTACATTCAAATAACATGCTGCGTCGCACAGCTTATTACAACTATCCCAGTGATGTACCGCAATGGCATTTTAACGTAGAGGCCTTCACATCACTTTACCCAGACTGTGTTATTCATCCACATTCTGCCCCCTTGTCCCTGTTAGACTAATTGAATAGAGCAAAGGCAATGACATTCATCATATACAGAAGGAACAACCATAAAGGGCAAAGAGGGCCTGATAAAAGAGGGAGAGACAGGCGGCACAACACGCTGTCAAAGCCAAAGGCCTCCGGTAGGGACTCACGCAGGGAGGCTGAGGCAGCAGCAGGGAGGAAATGCAGACCTCAAGGGAAAGGGACACCGAAAATATAATGTCTCAGGCGGGTTTCTGATAAAAATCTATGCTGTGGCGCCGGAGGCACACTGCAGCTCTTTTTGATAATATGCTGTAAACTGCACAGTACTACATGAAGCAGCTCTTTGTAACCGCAGTGTATTCTGCCTCTATCGCAGGTGAACAGTGTAAACGCTGCGACAGTTGCTGCGATCTGACAGTTGGCTTTGCAATTAAAAAGACACAACATGAAATCCCTTGATATCAATGCGACTGATATTCGGCAATGCTGCTTGGCAACTAGTGGGCAGTAAACAGTAAACAGTAAGCTTGTGTTCAGGCGTGGTGAAATAAGTCCCTATTTTTATGCCGCTGGTCGGTCGAGGCTAAACACATAGGCGTTCTGTGTGGTGAGGAAGGAACATCTCTTGAATCTCAAGTGTTTAAAGTTGGCCTATTTCCACCCTCCTCTGGGGTCCTGGTGAGTGGAGGATGTTGTACATTCATTAGAAGAGAGAAGTGTCAAGAGCCTGGCTGACAAATGACCGCCCAGCTGTAATGTGTTGTTTTTTTTCTAGGAACGCTGCAGTGTTTTGTGAGTTTTTTATGTTAAAAGATAAGGCTGGTTATATTCTGTTTTTTGTTTCTGTCAACAAATCCCATGAAAAATAATAAATAACAACCACAAATTCATCCAGCTAACAATGCAATATAGCAGAAGCCTGATATAGATTATTCTTCTGTGTCATAGACCTCCACTACTATTTAAAAACAAATAATTCAGTCTCAGCATTATACGGGGTGATATGTTACATTATAATTATGAACATGGGCAGATTATTTTCAGTCACGCGTATACCGTCCTGCTGCAGCAAATACTCTTCAGTGCAACAAATATGTATTCATCCACAGCTGAAAATAGTGCCCAAAGAATTGCACAATTCCTTCCTGTTGAAGTAACATTTGGTGAAAAAATAAAGAAAAAAGAAAAAATGATCATCTGTCTACGTTTTTTTTTTAGAAACAAAAAAACACATAGTTGTCACCTGTGTTTAGACTGATTGAACAAATGAGTTCCTGGGAGACTGAAACAGTGTTGAGGTGAAAGTTCATTCTTTACTTGAAGTGGACAATATGTTTGACCACAAATTGATACAAGCTATTACTTTATGAGCATAATGTCACACTTAATATTATTTCAGTGATGCCTGTGACAAATGTGCAATGACTAAATAAAGCCTCAAAATATGTGTGAAAGTCTCAATAGCACAGTGGTCATCAATAGTCAGTGAGCCTTCATTTTTGTCACAATAAAATATTGTTGGTTTTAGACTTCCAATGGGATTTGTTGGCACTATGAAAAACACACAACAGCACCAGCTTTACCCTTCAACAATTACATACAGAAGAACAACATTCACAATAACGTGCAATACATAATGTATAAAACAGACTGTAATAAAAGCAGTGCAGATGTTACAAAGCAATATCAATAAACTGTAAGAAAACCAAGGGAGGATAAAACTAAACACATCTGTCTCTCTTAGTACATTGCCTTCATTCACAATGTTTTTGCAAACAAACATAATTTAATGACTTTTTTTTTGCTGTTAATCATTAGATCACGTGTATGTTGTGAGATACGAAACTGTGCAACTGCCTGCTTTTGAGAAAAATTAGAAGAGCTCTGTAAATTACCCAGAAGCACTTAAATCAGAGCTCTTCAGGGGAGAAAAAAACAACATGCTGCAGAGAGAGCATGGGTGAGAGAGGGAGAGAGAGACAGACAGAGAGCATATCATGAGTCATATGCTGATGTTACATAATCAGTCTGGGGCGCACGTTAAGTGACGTCACCAGGTACGACCTGGTCGATGCACCCAGTACATTTGGGGACTTTGATTTAAGCCATCTGGACTTAACTCATTGCCATCATTAGCCTTTAGGCCCATCATTAAAATCTGTCATTTTCAGACTCTCTTGTTGCAGCAGTGGGTCCTTGGTTGAAATCAATGCCTTTTTTTATAATGCTGAGCTGTTCTGTGATGCATTAACAGGAATGTGTTTGCTGCTTTCTGTGAAATTCTGATTTCTCTCTGTCTCTCTGTCTCAGTGAGTCACTGATGACGTCTTAGAAAAATAACCGAGCAGTGATTATTATTGCAGAGGGCTATTGGGAATGTGTGTGAGTCCCAGACACTTAGTTAGTGAGTTTGCAGGGTCCCCTGTCTCCTCCTGACAAAGAGAGAAAGCGCTCCAGTGTCGTGACCACGAGACCACGAGATGGCTGTCGCACTTCCTGATGCCGCCGCCCACAGCTGCCAGTCCCAGGGTGGGTGCTTGTCCACTTCGATATCTGTCTTTTTTTTTCTTTTTTACTTTTTTGCAAAGTGAAGGGTGATGATGGATGCTGTATGCAGACCTCCTCTGTGCATCCCTGTATCACTGGGCCACCTTTGACTCCATGAGGAAGCGTCCTCAGAGCCCCGGCAAGCTCTCGCTCAGTGAGAGTGTCAAAGCCTGAGACTTTATTCAGTGTATTTTGAACCCAAATTGGAGCACTTACATGCTCTCTGCCTGTAATGTGAGTGTCTCTGGGTGAATGAATGTGCAGGATTCTGTCGAGACAAAGAACAGAGTCACTGTTTTTCATGTGATCCTTTGAACCACGTTTTGTTCACCATAAGAAAAGAAGTACATAAGTGTGAGTGTTGATGAGTGTTGTGTTTTTTCCTGTTACCTTTGTCGCATTCCCTTCAGCAGCTGCTAGTCTGCAAGATGGCAAAAAAACAGAATCAATGCCTGGATATACATGGGGCAATTATCTGACACATTTCTAATTCCTGTGTTGCTCTGTCAGTCTCAAGGTTGTGCTCAGAAAACTCCCACACACTCCACCCAGCAGCTTGAACTGGGAGACCTCAATAGAAAAAGCATGACAGAAGATACAAAAATGAATTGATCATTATATATAATCACGTGGAGCTCAATATGACAAAGGAGAAAAGCCAGGAAAGCTAAATAGAATAACTATGGAACATAGTTGGGTCTACTGTTTTCATAGTCTATTATGAATGTAGTTAGTCATTTAAGTCACTGTGCATTAAATGACAGATCAAATGACACTGCTGTGGATATTAGTACACCTGAAAAAAAAGACTTACCCTCATAGGAATGATAAAACTGACATTATACTATTATAGAGCACAATTTTCAACTACTGCAATTTAAAAAACAGTGTTTTAATGCTACGCACTGTAACGAACAAATACGCTGGAAAAACTTGACTTCATGGGTTTACAGCACACACATCCCACCCTTTGCTCTATGCTAGTGAGTTTAGATGAAGAAAATAACTTGCAAGGTGCCACACAGCCTCTGATGTAGCGTCACTACTGTGTGAATGACAAGAAAACCAAAGAGAAAGAAGTGACTTTAGAGGTCACGAATCTGTCAGTTGTCTGGACATATTTGGGTTTAGATATTATCTAAAGAAGCTCTACATAGACAGATGTTTGCAGAATTGCTACCGTAGCTACAACACAAGGCAATACTACGCTTCTGCCCCAGCAAAAAAAACTCAAGGCCGTCAGTTTTTGTGCTAAAAGTCCAACTACCAGTGTGTTAAGCAGGCTGAATACCACAAGGCAGGGACCACTGACCAAAATGCCTGAGTGTATAACTTCTTTTGAACTCCTTTAACCAGGCAATGCAATACACATTTTCATCAAGCTATGTGTTTACAACAAGGCTTTCATTAATTTTAATATTTAGTTGTAACCATAGTAGCTGTATGCTTTAGTTTTTTGATTCATAGTTTTATACAAAAACACACCTGCAACCACTCTATATTGGCAACAAGATGAGGATCAATACACTACTCTGAAGGTTTTTGCAGTTGAATAGCCAAATAGAGATACGCTATTCATATCATTTCATCTCTTTTCATCATACTGTAACAGACGGGCCTTATGGAAGGAGAGACCACTTTATATTTTTGAGTTGAGTTGGTGCAATTGCAATATTGGTCTAATTTTTTTCCCCCCATATTATTCTGCCATATTCTGAGCCACATTTACCTTCAAAGCTATGAGAAGTCAAATCGCAATCATACAGGAACACTTCTCAGTGAAATTAAAGGTCATGAGTCTAAAAATGCTGTAGACAGGTGTGTGGCCTCATGGGGTGGTAACTTGTCCACCGAGGATCATTTGTTTCTACGCCCTGTTCTTGATTCTTACAGGGGTCATTTTCAAGAATATGGGATGTACGGTATTGAATTTATTTACCTTTCCGTGTGGACTTGGACTGGCTGGCAGCCACAGAGGTCAGGTCAGGTGGTAGACCTACATATACGCCACCATAGTTCCTGAGAGGAAGACAACAGTGTTATACTCACAAAGACTATGGTTTCAGTGTGATGGGAGGGTGCTGGTTAGTGGCTGTGGACAAAGCAAAGGGCTAATTCTGACACCCCAACATCCATTACCATTATATAGTTACACTCATGGGTTGGTACATACATCCATTGCTTTACTGCCCACTACTGCCATAAGCATTAGAAACAGAATAATCACTAATATTGGTCATAATAATGATCATTGTCCCGTGCCATGCCAAAAATATGCCCCATAAAAAAAGTGTTAAAAAAATGTAAACATGGTCAATATCCAGCAGCACCAGAAGAATAAACTTTAAAGACAATTATTTGGAGAAAATAACCCAAATACCTTCTTTTCTCATCTTCTGCCAAGGGATCTTCTGTGCTGATTGAGAGAAGAAGCATGGGTCAGGTCAGTTCTTATAGGAGTACAGAGGGCATACGAACTCACAAACTAATGAGGAGTGGGAAACATTTTGACCTGTGCCGCACGAGACCTGTGGGGACTATTGCTGATTCCTTTTTGGTAGTTCTGAACGATTGATGATCAGACTGAATTACCGGCCACTGATCAACCAGTGACCTCACTTCTCTTTATTTCTTGTTGCTCTTCACTTTCAATATGTTGACAAGCTTTTCACTTTTGGAATGTGTTATTCACCGAACCTTATCTTTCATCTAGTAACCTGTGTGTGTGTCTGTGTGTCAGGTGTGTGTGTTAGTGTTAGTGGTTGGAGCATGTGTCCGTGCGTGATCTTTTGCTGTGTAGTAGGAAGCAGTGATTAGCTTTGGTGAGTCAGTGGTGTGCTGCTGTCAGCTCCCATGGGTTCCGTGCTGGCGGCTTAGATCATTATCGAGGAGCATACACACACACACACACACACACACACACACACACACACAATGACATATGTACAGCATATAAACACGCACACACACACACACACACACACACACACACACACACACACACACACACACAATAATTCCAGAAAATGTTGCCCCTCCCAAAGCTTTCACAAATGCTAACTGCTGATGTCAAAGAACAGCATGTCCTCTGTGTGAGACTGAACTGACAGTTTTTCTAAAGCCAAAAGAAACTTTTTTATGTTAATTTTTCACCAAAAGAAATGTTTTAAAAGAGGAGTCACCGGGAACCTGCTTTCATGGACAAATATAATCTCTTTTATTGTCAGGCTCCTTTTTCACTTTGGACTATAGTCGGTTGATTCTGGTGGCGAGAAAGGACAACCACACAGTAAATTTCCATCTTTACTGCAGGATGAATCACAGTCAGATTTAAATTTCTAAATGACAAAATGTAATGTAAATATAAAATTGTAGAAATGTAATGTAATATGAATATAAAATTGTAGAAATTTAAGTAGATTGATGTTGTTGTTCTGTCCATTTTTAAGCACTTGCCAAAGACGCAAAGACACACCACATCATTTAAATGTAAAAGACAAACAAAAATATTAAAACATCCCATGAAATGTTGGGAAAATATTATACGAGACATATTATACAAGATATTATACAGTTGATAACAACAGTGCAGTCAATAGAAATAGAATAATTTAGTAGTACTTACCCTCACTTGAAAAAATAAATACTTTGTCACGACTCAGACATACTTTGCTAAGGTTTGGATTGTAATCTAAAATGTACAAAGCTTCAAGGTCATAGATGATGGTCTTTGTGAATACTTAAAAAAGTGCTCACAAAATGGGTGATGTACTTACACATCTTTGGAGGCTTCTGCTGGCCCTGAAAACAGATAAAAAGATTAAATTGATTCTTTGTTGCTTAAATGGATTAAAGGTGATACCTCACCAATAATTAGTCCTGCTGGACGAAACAACAGTTTCTCTTCTGGACATTCATTCAAGAGCCATTCAAACATGAACCAAGACATCTTACAACCACCACATCTGCAAACAATACATCACACTTCAACACACCTACTACCTTATCGAGCAGGCAACCGAGAAATCAGTTAGTTTAACACTTGAGATGCATCGGTAACACTCGGCTCAGAGCGACTGGAGTGGCGGTGTGGACCCTCCGCTGGTTGTGATTTAGTGACAAGTGAATGTGAGCTGCATTATCTGCGAATGTTTTCACGACAACACATTTGCCAAAATGAAATAAATAAATAAATAAAGCTTTCATGGCAACTAAAATGTTTTTCATGGTTGTGTGTCGCTGCTCACAGTGCTGGATTAAAAAACATCAACATCTTGGATTAAGAGACACAACAAGTTTATTTAATTAGCACTGAAATGGCACGCAGTGCTTAACAGTACCCAGTATCCTTAACCAGAGTGTTTCTGTTGCTTAAACCTAACTACACACAGGACTCAAAGCCCAGTGTCAGGGGGTCAGTCAAGACCAGTTTCTGAGTGGGACAAATGACTCTCTGCACTGACATCAGGCATGATTTACACAATATATGGAGACTTAAATGTGGGGATATTGTTAATACATTTACAAAAATATTCAAATTAATATTATTTTCTCCACTAGTTTACATTTTAAAATGTTTACGTGATTGCAGTGCCTGTAACTTTCACACTGAGATGCCATCCATTAAGACCATAAAATGCAAAGCGTGGCTGCAGTTAAAACTCTGTCTGATCAGTCTGATGAACAGAGTTGCATCCAAAGTTGTGACCTCAAATGGTTGTATTACGTTTTGTTTGTTTGTTTGTTTGTTTTTTGTAATCTTTTTCTGAGGATTATGGTTTCACACCAACCTGCTGGAAGGTCATCAAAGCTTCACGTGTACCTACTGATAATGTCAAAACTATTGCTGTTAATTGGAGTGAGCAGATTTTTCTTCAATACTTTAAGTCCATTTTAATGCAGATGTTCAATTTAAAATGTTCTTCCTGTATCATCATATCATGAGTCAGCTCCACATATGACAACATTTATAGACTTATTTTTGCAACACTTATCCTTGGACTGGTGTTGCAAAAATACTAAACTCAAAGAGAAAATAGTCAGTCTCACTCGAGTGCTCTGGTGGTTTTCAGTACTCAAAGGAATAAGCTTTTTTAGTTTTCCCAACATGCCTCTCCTGCTAACATAGCACATGTAAACTGACATTTGGCATACAGTGTAATATGCCTCAATTACAAATGACACCCGTTGAGCTCATCCAAATGCTGTTTGACTCTTTTATGGTCCAACAGCAGCTCATTCTTTGCTGAACCACAGGCAGTCCACTGAACCTGATTTGAATCGAAATGAGATCATAATACATTCATTTGGAGGATAATCTAACTTCCTGCTTCAATGTACAGTATCATGTTGACAACAGCAAGGGAACCAAAAGCCTCAAATTTGCTCTTCAGCTGTTTTATGCATGTCATTCTCCACTGTATCGATGTAGAAAAATGAAAGGAACAATATGAGAAGAGCACATAATAATAGAAAACCAGAGAATCTAAAACCATGTAACACCACAATGAATGTCATCATTGTAAAAGGAATGGAGGACCATTTTCATGGCAAACACTGAAGTCTGCTGACATTACACAGGGGCCTATTCAGTATCCTGACAAAAGCTCATTCATATCCAAGGGTGCACATCTGGGCGCATAAGACAAGGGATGAGCAATGTGATGTAGAGTGCACTGAGTCATTTGAGTCCTGTAAGACTACAGCATGAAATTGAAACTATGTATGACTTTAAAGCTTCCTGAATGACTTTGGTTACGGTTGTGATTTCTTTATTGTCAGGAGGCAAGAACCTTTGTAATGTTATTATGTGTGTGTATTTATTTTTATACTACTTAAATGAGCTAAACCAGTCAGAATAAATGCATATTACCAAATAAATTCCAAATTTAGACATAAAACTCAAATGTGTCTGTCCTATGTTAAAATAACCTGAAATAAGGGGTGCTTCTGTGTGAATTCTTCAGACAATAATAATGCATGAAATGGTGTCCTTTGACTCTGGCCTAGTGTCACCTGACCTGTGCAAATAGGTGCAGATAGCATATAGTTGACATTTATCAAAGGGACAGGATGTCACACGTCCTTGACACTGTGCTGAACGTTGACCTCTAAGAAAGAGAAAAAAAATGGGTAAGACCTGCCACACAGAAATGAACACAGCTGCTGCCCTTCAGAGACAAAAACGCTCAAACACCCGCTCAGATGTTGCCTGCGGACAGTTTAACCTTGAAATAGATGAAATCTGAAGCAAAAGACAACACTCTGTCGCATTTCCCAGTAGCTGTCTGTTGTTAATATGCCTGGCAAGCACTGATTTGATACCTGCAAGCGCATACATTTACACAAGTACAAGCACACAGCATACCACCTTAATGGGCAGTGGTGGTGAGGTAATCCTGCAGATACTTCAATCTAATTATTGCCTCAATTTGAGCATGATGCCCAGACATTTGCTTCGTATAATCTGAAACAGGTATTTTATCAGCCTAAACCAACTGAAAGAGGTGTGTTATGTAAGGACCACCACAATAATAAAGCAGCATTTCAGGTCTTGCCTTGGTAAAACTACGCAATAGGTTTTTTTCTCCATTCAAATCTGACTTCCAGGCTTTATGAATGAAAGCTGGCCATTGATAGAATATCTCAGAGCCGCCTGCTTAGCATTAGTCATGAGAGGAGACAAAGACAGGTGAATGTCACTGAAACTGTTTGTCTTTCATCCCCAAGATCCATGGAAACCAGCTCAAAGCAAGCACAGCAAGAGAAAGAAAAACACAATGAATAAAATAATTTGAAAAAACACAGGTGACCTGTGGAGGACTCGTCTTTGTATCAGTGTAGACATTCATTTGACACAATTACAGTACCAATGTCATTATCATTATCAAAGCGAGGCGACAGTCTTATACTAGAAGGTGGGAGACCCTTCATGATCGACCCACCACCCACAGGACATCACCGCACGCACACACGCACATGTGCACGCTCACTCACACATGCACGTACTACAGAGCGGGAACCAGTGTGCCGCATACTGATGAACATGGGGAGTGTGTGTGTGTGTGTGTGT
>JAOXYL010000090.1:7584048-7596300 GCA_028564955.1 Terapon puta | reverse complement strand
GCTAACTATTTTGTTTGGGGCTTTGTCTCCTTTTTTTCCCCACAAGGACCCAGAGGCCCTGGCCCAGCTGATGAAGAACATGCCTCTAACCAACGACGGCAAATTCCTGTTGCTGGAGCCAGAGACGGGCGACACGACCAACGGAGCAGGACAAGAAGACCTGGAGTCTGAGGCCTAGCCCCAGCAGGGACCAAAAACAGTACTACCAAGACCAGGGCCACGGTCCGACTTTTACCCAGGAGAGAAGGCTTTCCCTGGATGAAGGTGTCATCATGACCCCCCCCCTAGCCCCGCCTCTGGTACTGTAACACCCTTATTAGAAAGTGTAGTTCACTTCCACTTACCCTGTGTTACTAGAGCTCCAGTAACTTTGCTGTAATGAAAGCAGTAGACATTGGCAGGGGGTTGCCTGGACCAAAAAGCACATCTCATGGGCGCTCCATCAGATCTGCTTTTCTTCGTTCAGACTGTAGCGTGGGTCTTTGGCTTTGGAAGTGTTTTTACACCACTGTGGTTGGTACTTAAATCAAAAGGGACACTATATAGGTACTGATCACCTTTCATCATCTTCTAATATCCTCGGCCACCCAACGAGGTGGAGATTCATTTGTTTCAGTTTAGGTTTACATAGTTTGGAGTCTGTTTGAAGAGTTTATTCCTTTATATTGGTTTACATGTTAACTTGTAAGGCTCTTATGCAACTACATTGGCGTTATTTGTTGTTTGTTTTTATTAAAAAAAAAGTTACTATACTTTCGAGGTTAATACCAGTTTAATAACACTTAATGGCTACAGAATGCACTAATTATGAAATTTAAAGGATCTTAGACTTTTAAGACAATGAAAGACTTAAAATAGGTTATAATCATGTTTCATCTGCAGAGCAGCGACTGTTGCCTGTTATTGTTGCGATATGTCTTGAAGCAGTGGACACAGTGGACATGAGTGACTAAACCTTTTTGTTCTTTCTGCTCTCTTGCCACCATGAGGTCTCTGAGACGTCCTGACCATTCCCACTAAACTGTATTTATGCCCCATTTTACATTATTTTTCACTACCTGTACAAAACAAGTCTTAAGATGATCTGTGTGTGATGTCCTGAAGGGAGCAGCCCAAATATTCTACAGTGAAATTAAAAAGTATCTTGTGCTCTGCGTCTTGGAGGCCTGTGTAAATATGAACTGCCCGAGTGTATGTATGATGTTTAATCAGAGTCGGCTGCATTTGAAGCTTTCATAGTCAGTATTCTAAGACTGACGCAGCGCATGATTAAATCATGTTCACCCAACCCTTTGCAGAAGATTAAAACCTCTATACTGAGCAGAAATGCTAAAAGAAAATGAACTGAAACGTTATAGTAACACATGTTGGCAGACCACAGAGGGGTTTTATGTACTCGCTGAAAAGCGATTCGCTTGTTGCATATACGTATATTAATACTAATCAGAATAGAAAAACGGAAGGGAGAGCGACTTATCTGTGAAATCTCGCCTTCCCTCTGGATCCCAGTGCAGTTTTATTCCATTTCAGGCCATCTGAGCCAAAACACTAATCTGAATGGATAGTGGAGGCTCACGGTGCACCGTGTGAATGTGACATGTTTTGTACTATGTAATACAGACAAGGTCAAAACCACTGACTTGACGTTGATCGTGAAAGTTACATTGCGTTGACCCGTGCGTTTGCTTGTCTGCTTGCTTTTTCTACTCTGCGTCAGAAACACATGTTAAGTAAGGATAAAGTGTGGGTATTTAATTTAGTGCTGCCTGCTCTACTGGTGAAATAATTAGTCATGATTATGTCTGATTGCTTGTGACACTGCTCATTATAATGAAAAGAATTAAAAAGGGGTAGTTTGACATTGTGGTAAATGCACTAATTCGCTGTCTGGTGGGAGTTGTAGAGGAGATGGATACTGTTCTCATGTCGTTATATGTGGTACTGCCACCAGTAACAACTACAATGAAAAATGAAAACCAAACCAACAATTACCCTTAAGTTTGGACTGTTTCTTTCCCTTCTAGAGTCCACAGGTTGCCTGGCAACTGGTCCCTCTCACCTCTTAAAACAGTTTTGTATTTTGAACAAATGAGATACCGCCTATTAATTGGCGCACTTAAGGGGTTTTGATCTTGCTACCAGTTGACAAAGCAACGGAAGCTTTAAACCCCCCTTTTCCTTTTTACAGAACAAATATGAGAGCAGTATCAATCCTCTCATCAAACATAAAACAAACCGGAGTCTCTCCATAACTGCGGAACTTGTGCTTTAAGTCCTAACAGTTCTCTCTTTCCGTTGTCTGATGTAAAAATCAGCAGGTCTTCTGATGCTATAAAGAAGCTTTTGCCCATCCAACAGACTTGTAACCTCTTTCCTTGGGTGCTGGTTGAGACACTTCAGTCACACCAATAATAAAAGTACAGCAATGCATACAAGAGTGCTTAGAGCATCCGTGAACGTCAGCCTGTTATTTTGTTTCCTGTTTGACATGACTGACGCAAGCTGGAGCCTGTGTTGTTCCTCTGATTGAGTTTCTCCAACTTGTCCCGTTAAGAAACCAAATCCTCTTACTGAACGTGGCCCGCTGCAGCACATTACACTTTCTACAGCTGTGCTGCATAGTCTTGATATATTTGTGCTTTGTAAGTAATGCACCGTCAGGAAAAATATGAACACTCGCAGACTAGAAAATAAATTTTAGTGATATTGCAAGGACTGCATTTTCTTCCCCACCCCTGTCTTTTTATTAAGGTGGCAGAATCCACTACCCATGAAGATTTACACTGAATTTGTCCTAGTTTTCTAAAAGAAAAAAAAAAGTCTTGAATTTGCAGTCTTGAATAAATGAGAAAATATTCTTACTTAAGTCACCTCTTTTTCTTTACATTACAAAAGCCTTTCAACATTAAGTCCAGAGAATAAAGCATTTATAAAAGGAAGCGCTTTACTTTTATATTAACATATAATTGACATTTCATTTATGTGCACTTAAACTCTACACAGCTGTAGGCAAACCTGAGCATGGAAGGCATTTCAGTAGGCATGGACTTCATCTCAGCTACACACTTTGGCAACATACAGTATTAGAAGCAAAGGCATTGATTAAGCACACAGACATGTAGCTCAGATCCTGCACATTGATTCCTTAAACTGCTCTAAATGTTAAATCCATGCCCAAATTTAAAGAACAGAAACAGTTTTTTATGTGTTTTGGGAACTTTACATTTAAAAATCATCATCAATGTATTATACACAACTACTTTTCCATTTTCTGTCCTCAAGGTACATATAATGCATTCTAAAAATGTAAACACTTATGGTGATTATTGATTCATTGGATAAGTATCTAACAAATGACCAGTATTGTGTGAAGTACTCACACTTCACTGGTGTACAACACACACAGCCCGCTGAGCTCAGGAATCTTTGTAGTAGTTGTTGAAGTTGATGCGAAGCAGGAAATCCTCTAGATGTGGCTGGTAGCCTCTGTTCACCAGCTTGGTCACCACTGAGAGAAGAAAACAAACAAAAAGAACGGTGTAACTGTGTGTTGGAAGTGTCATGGCAACAAGTACAGTAATAATAATAATGGGTTATTTAGTTCATCTGAAGCTCATATGAACAGTGTGAGTTGGAAAAAATCAGCAATATTCCCTTTGTTTACTGTCCCTCTGCTGTAGATTAGGAACACAATCTGTAGAAATAAGATGTCTTTAAAACACACCTCACACAGCAGTTCTCAGTATCTCAGCCCTTCTTAAAATCAGCAATTAACATGACTTCAACCTGGAAACCTTATTTCCTAATTACAGCAGGAACTTTTTTCATTTAAGCAGAAATACTAATTAACTCACTCAAGTAAACTACTAAATGTGTGTATTTCCTTACAATTAATAAACAATTCATCACTTTGAGAGATGGTTGCAGTTTTAAATGAAGCAACCTTGCAGCTTAAAAATCATCTGATTTTCACTTAGTGACAAAATTACATGTCGATATTGATGCTAATAATTTAAATGTGTGAATAAAGAAACAGGGCACATTTTTGATAAACTCAAATCTGAAGCTATACTCCTTTCTCACCTTTGAAAAGAAAGTGAGAGTAATACTTGAAGGTGTTATATGACTGCTGCATGGCAATGAAGCTGGGGTGCACTGCCTCCCCCTGCTGGCTGTCCCAGGGCTGTGCGATCAGCTGGGCTCGAAACTTGAGGATCAAGCTGAAGATGCTGTGGATGATGTTCATGACCGGCGCCGCTTTGTCCGTCAGCAAACCCCTGCGGCAGGCGAGGGGAGGGGAGGAAAGTGCAAAGTTTAACATAACACGAAGGGGAACTTTGAAATGACTTTTCAGATGGGCCGAAAATTATACAGAGAAAAGTGTGATACTGACAACCTCTCCTAATGAGATTAAATCATTCATTGGGTTCAAAAGTTAGCCTCAGATCCAACTGGAATTTTAATTAACTTGTTACGACAAGGTTGAATTAATTTTAGATGAAATTATGGGTACGGAGTGTTCCACTTCAACGTGCTGTGTCTGTGCAGAGCCTGAAGGAATGATTTCCCCTGAATTATTCTGCATTTTGTGGTGCTGCAACCTAAAACCCTGACGCTGTAATTTACATTTGTGCCATCTAGCTACTTTTAAGTTTACAACTCTTTGCAGAACACCTTAAACAACACGTAGGTCTGAGTCACGTATGTATCTGTCACTGACCATCATTTTCTTGTTTTATCAATAGTGGATGAAAAAATAAAGACACAGAGACCTTCTATACTATGATTTTAAATTCCGTTGAAGTAAATTTCGACAGGTGTTTTAAAGCCTAAAAAATGAGTCTTGATAGTAACAGTGGAACATGCCCATAAAAAACAAAACAAACTAAAAGCATCTTTCATTCATGAAATTTTTTGTCTTAAATACTAACATTTAATGCTAATAGCACCACAGTACTGCAGCTCATCATCGTGCCAATTCCAATACGCGATCTGATACCAGAACTTACTTTTTACATTTAAAATTTGCACACGTTGTATTTATATGACGATATATGTTTTTAAATAAAAATTAAAACCAAAATATTAACATTTTTTAATAACAATTATTAAGAACAATAAAGGAAAAATAGCGATTAATTCAATTCTCAAAATCGTTTCAAAATATTTTTCTTTCAATCAATCAATTAACTAACATGAAGTAGTATGAACTAAACTATGAATTAATATTTTTAATTAGGACAGCAACATGAATTGAACATGAAGAAGGAATACATGAGACTACTGAAGAGGCTACATGGTGGAAATGTTACATTTTTAAATGAACTCAGGCAACAAGTAAAGTTTATCTCTGCGGTCTGAGGGTCATCAGTGCCTGCTGACACATGGAGCGCACAAACTCTGCTGAAGCTGGTGACACTAAATACTAAATGATTAATATTAAACACTCAGCATGATTGAAAGTGCATTCCTTCATTTATCTTCTCCCAGAATGTAATAAATTCAAGTCAAATATAATTTATTGCTATTTAGTGCTTTGAGATAACAGACAGAATCATAGTGCAATAAATATCTGTACTGGCAGTTCCAGTGCTCACCTGAAGATGGCTCTGTTGAGGTAGTCAGCATGCGTGCGGTGGATGGCGTCCAGGTCGCTGGCAGTGGCCAGCTTGGCTGTGAACTCGCTCCAGGACACTTGCAGGATCTGGTTAGCGATGTATCCCTGGATCACCTTGACAAAATGCTGCATCTCATGCCTGTAGAGCTGTAGCTGACGAAACTGCACAGAGCGACCTGCGCCTTTCACCAGTGCTGAGGGAAACAAAGAAAAAAGGAACAACTGTCTGTCAGCGCTGCGGGGTTGAAAACAATGACATTTACTGATTATAGTCTATAAAATGTGAAGATCTGCTGCTTTATCCGGATCACACCACTGTAAAAGCAACACATGGGCTGTTTTTTTCATGTTTATCAGCACTTGGAGATCATTCTGAAAACTTAAAAAACTTAGTCAAAAATCAATCCGCATGATAGGTAGTAGTGAAAATAAGTGATGAGGAAATAGTTACTGTGCAGGTAAAACTTTGTTAACTGTATCATAGTGTATGTTCTTGTTTGTGCAGTCATGTTAGTCTCACTTTAAGTAGCAAAATAAACTTTGTATCGAATCCTTTATTAAATAATAATCCACACTTTCCCTGCTGATCAGTAATATTTATGTGGTAATCGCTCAAGTTTACATCCCTCTAATACCTTATTATATTTTTTTCCCCTTCAGATACCCATTTATACAGTCTGTGCACAGGCTTTCACTGATCAATACTCTCTAACCCACTGAAGCACGCTGTTTTACAACAATCCCACTGGTGTGAGATGTGCTTTCTATAAATAAAACATAAAGGAATCGCAGCATTCCTCTCTGAATATTTTATCAACTGTTGAAGCACAACAGGAAGAATTTTAAGTCTGGCCCAGTCGAATCAACAACAGCGGCTCCCGCCCTCTCACCTGTTCTCTTCAGGTGGAACCAGACCTCGCGGAGGCTCCACACCATGTGTTTGAGCTGAAGCAGGAACGAGAACAGACGGTTGTACTTGTTCATGCAGCTGTCCGTGATGATGATGTTCAACGGCCAGTCCACCTGGGAGATGGCACGAAGGAAAAGAAACAAAAAAACAAGAGGGGGGGGGAGAAAAAAAAAAGTATGTGAAGGTGTGAGAGCGAAGGAGTGTGAAGAAAGCAAAGTGTAACGGGAGTTGGGAAAAACAGGTAAAGGGAGAGAGTGACAGATGAGGGGAGGGGAGAAGAAAGGTGTGAGCGTAGACGTTGATAAAGGAGGTGAGAGGTTTGTGAAGGGAAGACAGAGTGGTGAAAGATGGTGGGGGTAGAGCAGGAAGAGGAGGAAAGATATATGGCGAGAGAAAGAAAGAAGCAAGATATAAAGAGGAGGAGGGGGATTCGGGAAAGGTACAAGATGGGACAATCAGCAGGAGGAAGCAGTCGTGAGTCAGATAGGAGGGCGAAGAACAAGAGCAGAGGACAATACGTGCAACATTAGTCACCGTGCACGTCACCCAAAGGACCCTACTCCAATCAATCTATGAGCTTCAAACGTTTAAGTGCGTGATAAGCTAATTTTCCTCACCCGCAGCAGTTTGTCAAAACATGACAGGTTGTCACATTCAAGCTGCCACTCATGCTGAGACAAGGCATACACAGTTACACACTCCATTAAAATGCGTTGCCTCACCTTGTAGCGTAGCTCCAGACAGTTGAGAGAATCAGGGGCGTGTGGGTGGAAGGTCTCCGGGAGGTAGCGCAGGGCGAAGGTGAAGTTGCCGGCTAAGGGGGTGTCCCCGTGTAAGCTGTACTGCAGGGCCTTGCTGAGGATGGAGTTCAGGACCAGGGGGGTCAGCAGCTCGCCGGGAGTCTGGCCGCTGCCCAGCTGGGTGTGGGTTAAACAAATACACAGGAAGGTCGGACATGGGGAGCTACTCGTACCTCCACACCTGTTGTTTTAAAATGTGCTATCAAGGTTTTCATTCCAAACAAACACTACGGGTAGCTGATTACAATGATTAGCTTGCTTTCCGGTTGAAGGTGCGCTAATCAGTGAAATCAGCTGGTGTGATGTTTAGCTGGAACAAAAACCTTCTGTCTCATGGGTGTCAAGAGACAGATGCGCACAAATGTTTTTGCAGAGCAGCACCAAGGTGTTAGCAAAGACTGCTTGTTATTTCACGCCAGGAGGTTTGGGCTTGACAGAAGGGATCTCAGAATCTGGCAGCGACGCATCATGTCCAGCAAAACTGTCTCAGAGTGACATCAGATTCAAAATTGTGCCTTTATGAAACAGGATTTTTACAATATAAATCAGTATGTATCAAATGTAATGTATCAAATATAAGTTCAATCTCATCATGCAACTGTCATTGTTGCTGCTCTCATAGTGACACTTTTTTATTCAAAGACTAGTTAGTGAACATAGTCCAGCATTTAGCAGCTGAAGACAGAGAGTGAATGTTTGGCGCAGATTCATCAGAATGTCAAATGAATAAAATTACTACTCTGTATTGGAGTGGATCTGGATTGTAAATAAGCAACTTTTAATTTTGAGGGTGTTGATGTGGTTTGATCACAATTTATTTCTATTGCCTCCATGTAGCCAAAAATGTCTAGTACATTAGATTAGATTACTGATACTTAACCCTGGAATACTTGATTTTATTAATTACATAAAAATGACATTTAACTTCTTACAAAATCGATTTGATGAGCGTTTTAGCAAACATTTTACATATTTAGCAGGTTTGAAGCCAAATCATTATTCGTTCGGAGTCCAGTGTTTGTTTGTGTTCACATGACAAAAGTAAGTCCAGTATTCACTCCTCTTTCAGCTCTGCGTTTTCAAAAAAGAAGTGCAGGCTCTTTCGCTGGTAAAGGCTCCTCTATGTTCACCCCACCTTGGGGGTGTACGGTACAGTCGGGTTTTAGAGCTGCCTGCTGCTGCTGAACATGATGCTGCTGAGAGCAAGGGGGGTGAACTAAAACAGTTAAGTTGCGGGCCGTAAACCAAAACAATGAGTTTGAATGCAGTGAAAAGCTCCATTAGTTTGAAGGGAAGTGCAGGGAAGGGTGATGAAACTGGGTTTGTCACGACAAATGGCTCCTTTTTGCATTACACATAGAAATTGAATCCATTGTTAATAAAAGAAAATATTGATTTCAGCTGCTCTCACAATGCTCACATTTGCTTTTATATTTCACAACAGTAATCCTTTTTTGAGGAGCTGTGTGTGTTTCTACAACACACACACACACACAGGCGTACACAGGGGTACTACAGTACAGTACAGTACATTACACTTTGCAGGAGACAAAATGAAGCTAATATGAGTTTATGCAGTTACCCATGTCTACTTCCTGATGGGTTTCACAGGCTAAAAGCAAACAACACTCAGTACATGCAGTGCTAAACGTGTTAAAATTCAGCATTTAAGGAACACCAGAACATTTGGTTGTCTTCCAAAGTGTCATTTCATGTCCCTTCCTAAACCTGAAACATAACTGCCCACACAAACGCGCAGATCACCCTTCTCTGAATGTGCACTGAGATGACAGCAACACTTCTTAAGCTTCACCTTTTCAAAGAGCAGATCGCTGAGGGACTGTGCAAACTCGCCGTCCTCCATCAACAGGAAATGGCGCAGCGCCTCAAAGTGTCTTTCCACCCCCAGCTCCACGAAGAAGTAGTCGACCACCGCCTTGTTCACCAGAGACACGCTGGGGATGGGAGGTGAAGGAAAGGATGACCACGATAAGGGGAGAAAAGTTTTGACAGAAAAATCAGTAACGGAGATGACGCTGACTTGCAATTTTGGTACAGGTTGTGAGGATGATAGACATCAGCTCTGCAGAAAGCTCACGGAATATACCTGTGTTTTTTTCTCTTCCTCTGTCCCATTACTTTAAATTATTCCTGAGCAATTCCCATTTATATAGAGGTGAGGTTTAGAGATGGTTCTCTTTAACTGAAAAGTCAGCAGGGAGGGGATAAAAATAGAGTTGGAAATCTCTGGCAAACTCCACTGCATCGTCTAAGCGTGGGATAAAAATGTGTTAATAAAAATTTAGAGCAATGATTTCCAACGCTAAATATACTGCATCCCCTTCGAGTGCAGAAAGGGATGAGAAAGCCATTTCTTTACACACAAAGGCTAAACTGCACAGTGTGCAGAAACGTTGTAGGTGAAGACTGACGAGCTTGTCTGGAATTTTGATGGAATTTCAAACAGGGAAAGGGGTCCTACAACGATGGGAGTTAATAAGAATTTAAATTATTCTTCCAGTGCAGAATGTGCACCAAACTAAACTTAAAGTGGCCTGAGGAAGCAGAGAAATGGCAGATCAGTGAAAACCTCATAGTTACATTCCTCCTAAACACTAGTATTCTGTGTTATAGGTCAAATAACTGGATATTTTTCTCAGACAGTGAAAGCTCTGACTTGTCAACAACAACTTAGGAATATGATATTTTTATCCCTCTAACACAGAACAGACCCTTGCCTCCTGCAGTTTCCTTTCAGTCAGACACTCACTGTGTGATGAGCGGAGTGGTGACAGAGTTTTTTATCAGAACTGGCAGGGAAACCATCTCGCTGAGTTGGACAGCAGTGGTGTCTGTGGCTCTGCGGAGTGTGGGGTCCATTGGAAGGCCCCATGGGCCCCGAGTCACCTGCTTCAGCAGCTGACACTCGGGGGACGAAGCTGTGTGAGGAAGAGATGACAGGCATGTTGCTGAATAAATATCGCCGTCACAACTGCAGGAAACTGTTGTTTTAAGTGGTGCAAAGTCGAAAATAGTGTGTCAAATGAAACAGAAAAAGAAGTCAAATAATAAACATTTATGCCAGAACGCATGATGCAAAATAAACTTTAAACACATTTATTAAATTATTAAACTAAGTAGAGATTGAACAAAAATCATTAAATAAATGCATGTAATAAATGTAATCACCAACTTTTTAAAAAATTGGTCAATGAATGAAAAATGCTAAAGGTTCTCTTAAATACTTTCTGAAGCATTAACCGATTCCTGTTTCACTGAATATCTTCAGGTTGGAATGACAACAAAATATATTTTTAATAAGTGAAGTTGGGCTTTTTAGTAATTTAAAAAATATCATTACATTATTGAGTAACTGAGAAAATAATCAATAATGAAACACCAATGAAAATAACTGTTAGTTCCAGCATTAAAAGGGTCTCTAAATGGCTTTAGAGATTAATCAAAACCTCACTGACACAATCTCAATGAACATAAAAGCTTCTCAGTGGGTAGTATTTACTGCAAGGTGATTTCAATGTTTTAATAGATAGTACTATACTATAAGCTGCTCCACTGTTTCCACTTATTTTGTCCCGTCTATATTCATGGTAAGACTACCTAAATAAATAGGGCTCCTGACTTTGATCAGTGGTGTGGAAGATGATTTTGGCTGAGTGGATTCTCATTGATTTCATGCAGACCCTGGAAGCTGGCATGAATAATAGCAGCGTAACTGAACTACACACGCAGAGTGAAAAAGACAAGATATTACCTCAACGAGCAATGATGCATCCCACCCAAACATAAACTAGACTTAATGCCCTTATGAAATATCACTGCTTTTTATGCAACCACTGTGCCTGCTGATGGAGTAAATATTTAACAGCCTCTGGAAATACATCACTCCTCAACATGTTTTAATTTACATGAAGTAAGCTCCACTGCTCTAAGGTGTATGATTTTCATTTCTCTGGAACCTGACATGATGTTTTGCAGTATTTCAAAAGATTTTCATTTCTCATTAAGATAATTCAGAGCCTACAGGGAGTAACTGGGCTGCACGTACTGAACAGCTCACCTTTGACTGAGCAGATGTGCTCATGTTCTTCAATTAAAAAATGTGATACTAAATTCTACTTCCAGTACATGAGGGTGAGCCCATTTCACTGTTGGCTACAGTTCTTTTTGTTGGTACAAGAATGGTTTATTTTAAGTCCACAAGCAGAGCCTGCAGTCTTACTGAATTACTGAATTTATTTTTTTGCGTTTACTATTTTCTTTATTAAAAACTAAGAAACAAAACAGGAATAAGAACATCAATTTTAAGAGTTTAATATTTAATTTGAGCCAAATTATTTAATTCTGTTTATTTTTTTATTTGATTTATGACTGGAATGCTAACACCACAGAATCAGCCTGCTGGAAATGAAAACATTTTTTTTTTACATATTTTGTCCAGTTTATGATATCACTTACCAAAAAATTGTATATATTCATAATAATGAATAATAAATATTATACAGTTCTTAAATTCCTCTCTAGTTAAAAAGTTCCTTGAGGTTCTGTTTTGGTTCCCCTCCTGATTTCCATTCAGACACTCTTTGGTATTTTTTGCTGTCACATCGACAAACACAGACAAAAACGTCTGTTTGTTTATGACTGGATATTAAACTTTTTCATGATGCTACATTCAAACATACTGAAAAAACACATATTTACATACCAATTCACTGAATTTACTATACTCAAACTGGACAGCTGTTTTGCAACATATCCATCACACTATATTCAAGGAAGTTTTTCCCTGTTGTGCAGTTTGTTTCCAAAGTACAACAAAGCTTTTTTTAAAAGCAGATTTAAAATAATGATGACAACAAAACAGGAAAAGCTACGTGTTATTTAGAAATAAGAAGCACCAATCATTT
>JAOXYL010000090.1:7542478-7552814 GCA_028564955.1 Terapon puta | reverse complement strand
TTTGTGTGTGTGTGCGGGGGTCTGGTCATCTCACCAGGACAGAGTACTCTACATCGTCGCCCAACAGGCCTGTGTCGTTGAGGGTGTACTTGGCTTTCTTGACTCTGGCGTCCACAGGCCCTTTCTCGATCTGGTGCTTGATGGCTCGGAACAGTTTGTACAAGGGCTCGCCTGCGGAGTCCTGAAACACACACACACACACGCAAACACACAAAGCCATTTAGAAGTCTTTTCAGATGTTGTCAAGAAGCTAATTGTTGTGATTAGCAGTTCAGAAGACAGATACATGACATTACCAATACGGAGCTCTCACGAAATAAAAGGAGAAATCCATGCACAGAGCTCATAGTTTAAAACTGTAGCAGGTCATTATGCACAGTTTCTGAATTAGCAATTTAGTGCAAGCATAAAATACTAATCACTACTGGATTAATTAGCCAATTAAAAAAAGATATGCTCAGGTTCCCTTTGAGTAGATTTATGAAAGACTGTAACATTTAGTACATTTTAAGTGACCCGAAACGTTACCTTCAAAAACTGGTAAAGGCAGATGGACATCCAGTTACACAGCATCCTCTCCACCACCGTCTCCGATCTGGACAAACAAATTGGAAGCGCAGTTGTTTATCTCTTTGTTAGAATAAAATGTAATCATTTTGTTTCATGCTGTATGTTAATAAGCAGTGCTGACTTAACATTTGATAAGGAAAGTGAAAAAAAATGAAAATTCTAATCGCTGTTTCTTATCATGCCACTTAAATTATAGCCCATAAGATAAGAAACCCTGAGAAATAATCACTACCTGGCCATAACAGATTTTACGCTCCCACTGATTTTCATTGCTTTATGTGAGCTCATGTCGGGGGTTCCAATTTTACGTGGTTGTCAGAAAAAAGCTCCCCTTGGAGACAATAAAGTTGAAAGCTGAATGACTGGTTTTCATTGAGTCCTCTTCAAACTTCAAACTTTCGAAACACTGCCTTCGTAAAGCGCAGTATTTACTGTACAAAACGTCAACAGGGGAAATTTCTGCGCAGCTTGACAATGTCAAGATATTTTAATTCAAAACTCATGTCAGTGGTCACTTGACAGATCACCAATCCTAATGTCAGATATCCACTGGTGGTACCCGTTGTTAGGAGCATGCCTAATTAGATGTCTTGTATATAAGGGGGCCTGTGATGGCACAATGGCCTACTCAGCATAATGAGCCTCTCCACTGGGGGATAATTAAGATGTGTACTTGCATAACAGCCAGTCACAGCATGCTTAGGCGCAACAGACAGTTCAGATCGCATAACCCCCTCCCAGCAGCGATGAGCGACTGCATGTCAGACGAGTGGGTCTTGCTGAGGCGGGAGGGGGGGCAGCTGTCAGAGGCTGATTTGACCTTGACATGATCATTACAGTGAGGGAAAGGGTAAAGAACAAAGACCGCTGAAATTGGAGATTCTTTTTTTCTGAGGGCTGTTTACATCACTCAAATTAGTCAGCTGAATGTTTACAGACACTAAGACTACACAGGAATTATGAGACATTGCCAAGGGAGAAATCATTGAGCAATTAATATTAGGCAATATCAGAGAAAAACATCCGCAGTATTTGGCAAGTTCCTAAAAATACCAATTAATTTAACAATAAACAATAATGAGTTATAATTTCATGCCAATAATGACACTATTTTTATTTTTTTTTAATGATGCATAGCTAATTTTTGTAACATAACAACTGATCTCTCCTGTTGGTGAAAAAGGGAATAATTAAATTAGAATTTGGGTCAGGTTAGGTGTTTGTTCAAGTTCAGTTTATGAAAGTTGTTCTGATTAGGATTGGTTTATTAGACTGAATGTCTTTTTTGTATTAGAGATGTCCTCCGAATAGTCATCCTAATGGAGGATTAGGCCCAGAAGCAATATAATCTGATTTCTAATCAGAAACATTAAGGATCAAAAGTCATTTTTAGCCTACCCCTCCTTGGTCAACAGCTATGGGATAAGAAGACGAAGGAGATGATGAAGGGGAAAAGCAAAGTATCATCAAGCACTTTGTGCTTGGACTCCAAGGAGGAAAAAAACAGAAGGAGAGACAGAAGGAGGATACTGGAATAGATCAAGCAGCAGCCTGGCTCTTGATAGTGGACTACAGTAGTCACTGCAAAATTCAACAGACAGCATGGCAACAGAATGAAACAGTGTACTGCATCTTGAAGTGATTCCAAGTCCTCCTAAAATGGTTAATAATACTGCATCCAGTTCTGAGATAAGGAGTGATTCTGATTAAAGAGATGAGAAATAAGGACATCTCACAATCTCAAGGCAAAAGCCAGCTCTGCTCTGCAAGAATATACCGAGGCACAGTTGTGCTTTGAACTAAAATCCAGCGTCAGCATGCTAACAATGTTAACATGCCGATAGCAGAATAATGACGATCACCACCTTACTCTTGCATGTTATTATGCTAATTAGCTTTAAACTCAAGGTTCAGCTGAGGCAGACCTGAATGTCTTTCAGGTGTTTGGTTCTAAACCTAAGTACAGTTTTGCTTAAAGATGGCACTAGATGAAAAGTTAGACTTTGACGTAGACTGAACTTTATTGTTCAGTCTAAGTTAACAAGATATTATTCAGGACAAAAAAGAGTCACTGGGATGTATCCTCTGTGAAGCATGAATGTCTGAATAAAAAGAATAGGTGAAAACATCAACCTGCTGGTGGGACTGAATTATCAAAGCCCATAGGAGTCTTCCTGTGGGGAACACAAATATCTTTGCACACTTTCGTGGCAATCCATCTGACAGTTGTTGAGGTATTTTAGCTTGGACCAAAGTGGCTGACCAATCAACAGACATACATCACCAGCACAGACTTGATACTTGTGTTTTGTTATTGTATGTGACTGCACAAGCGTCTACTGAACAGCAGCACTGGATTTGCTCCACACTCACCTCCGCAGCATGAGTTTGGGGTTTTTGCTGTGGACATATTCCTCCATCAGCTCCAGCAGCAGCGTCCTCATAATGTCAGTGTAGTACTCCAGTTTCCCGTGTAGAGCCACTGTCAGCAGGGAGGCAAAGTATACCTTGGCCCTGGCGTTGAAGTCATGACTGCGCTCCAGGGTGCGGATAAACTACAAACATGCCATCAAACACGTACACACAAACACACACAAGAAGAAGGCAAACGACAAGCTAAATTAATCATACCGCTGCAGCCTGCGCACACACATTAACACACGTATGCACAAATCCGACATAATATGCTTTTAAATAATCAAAAGACTAATGCTCGTGAAAACAATAATTATCAAGGTAAATTCAGTTCTGCCTTGTAAAATATTGTGGCTAAGAAAAGATACCAATTAGTGGAAGAGGAATCACCCACACATATGCAGTTAACACCTCAGAGGCTGTTTCTGTGCCAGCAATATTGGATTATTAGGAATCTTCACACGTCTGCCTCCGCTACGTCTTCTGCGTCTCACTTCCAATACTGTAGTCCACTAACTACAGCATTACAAAGCCTTTAAATCAAGGGAGGAGGGCCTGAATTCAGAATAGATATAAAGGACCTGATCTTATATTGGCAGTGGTCATGGCACATTTTGAAAGCTAGATATGTAGAGGAGTGTGCACCATCAGTGTTGTGGGAGGTAAATCCACACTTTTCCATTTTGTTGAATAAATAGTTACCTGATAAGGTTGGATTTTCATGTTATTACTATTATAAGAAAATCCTCTAAGGAAACCAAAGCCAACAATTAATTTGTCCTCCTACATTTTAGGACAGTATGATATACAACTGTTAAAGCACACAAAAGAGCCATGTTGTTGCATACGCCTTCTTTATGATGAACAAGGCCATTTTAGTTTATTCAGAAAAATAAAAACCACTAGTGTATCTTTGATTTCTGAGCAGCTCCAAATGAGAGAGATGTCCCTGCACTTGCTCAAGGACATGGCTCGATGTTTTGCACTGCTTCACCAATTTAATGAGCTGAGAGCTGTTTGTGAAAATACCCAAAAATAAAATCATGCCAATCTTCTTTTTTTTTGGAAAACATCTATTTAAAATGAGTTGATCTGTGCTTATTTATGAGTTTGAAGAACCTTGTGTGTGCTGCACATCAGTGTTTTAACGGCACAATGACAATGCTAAAAATATTCACCATTTAGCTTAGTACGTTTGCACGAGAGCGTTGGCTAATTAGCACCGAACACAAAGTACTGCTGAGGCTGATGCGAATGTCAATAGTTTTGCAAGCATTTGGATTTATGTCCAAGCACTGAATAAACATTTAAAGCTGATTGTGGCGGCAGAGCAAAAGTCAGGGAATCAGCAAAGTTATTACAAATGATCCTGTGGTGCAAATAAATGCCTGCACCAATTTTCATCATAATGCAATCAATAGTCGCTGAGACATCTGTGAGTGGACCACCTGCCAGCGGCTCCTAGTATGACTAAAACGAACCTTTTAAAAGTCTACATGAGATTTAGGAGAACTGATTGCTTTGTGAAGGTCCTATTGTGCAAGTCTCACAATACATCCATGTGCATAGTTACATTAATGAGGAAGGTCTTGGAGTTCAGGAGGTTGGAGAACTGGTTGAGCGCCTGCGTCACTATGGCCCGTCGAGCCTCTGGGATGTCCAGCTTTCCTGTGATCATCACGTCATTGGCGCCGTCCTTTGAGGGCAGGAAAAAGACGCGGTCGGTGTAGGTTTTGTAGTCCAGGAAGGGGATCCGGCCCTCGCTCAGTTCGTTGGTGTGGTCCTCCATCTCGATCATCAAGTCTGCGAGATGGAGACATGAAAGTTGTTACTCGCTTTGTTTTAATAAACAGCGGTTGTCATTTGTGTGCAGCTCGTCTGTCTTAATGATTATCTTGTGAGACGCAATGAAGGGGATGCATTGCCAGACACAATGATTTCAGCTGTGAAAGATTGTTTTATACTATCTTTACTGCTAAATTGCTTCTGACAATGAAGATAACATGATCTTAAGCGGGAGAATTCATTTAATTCACTACAGTAGAATACACCAAAGAAAAGTAATCACAGCTATGAAGGACTTCATTACTTCATAACTCCTTAGAAACATAGATCCTGTGTGGACCATTATCAGCAATATTGCTGAGCTTTTGCACAGATGCACTGTTTTTACCTGTGAATTCTTTCTTGCAGCGGTCCCGTACGCTCTCCTCCAGGTTCTCGAGCTGGTGTTTCACCTTCTCATACTCCCTCTCTGCCTGCTGACTCTTTCTCCTGAACGAATTTCGCAAACACAACACGTGAGACATAAAAGCAAAGTTTATGAGTGAATTTGAACTTTTTAAAAATTATTTCAGAGGTCTAATTGTTGTTCAGAGACTTCATGTTCTGGTTGGCAGATAACTTAGCTGCAGAGTTTCCTATTTTCATTGGTATTACTCTGTCTTGTTGTTGCTGATGTTGGTGTTTTATAAATATTCTGCATAAAATTAGCGAGTTGAACGAATGCATAAATGTCTGTGACAGACATATCACTTTTTTTTGCAGAATTTCTAGGAAGCGTAGACTGAATTGGTGAAATGAATCACAGAAAAAATAAAAACAACAGTAACATTATGCCAATAAGAAATATGAAAAATAAAAAGCAATGCTGTGTGTAGAGAACAATGTGCGTTATTAGAGGTGGAATAAAAGATATCATTTGAAAAATATCAATGGGCTGGATTGGAATAAAGCTGGCACAAGTTCCAATAGAAATATCAAAAATAAAAATTCCAGATACATTGTTACATTGGACAAAAGATCCACTCATTTTTACAATTAAATTTCACTGTAAAATCACCATTACAGATACTTACAGTAAGGTCCATTGATTTCATGTTAAAGATTGCCTCAAAATGAAAAATATCTGATAATGTGCTTCAATAAAATGTTTTTTTACTTTGCGCCTCAAACAGAGCTTGACTCTAAAACACAACTCTAACCCAGAAGAGTGTAATGTTTATTTATCAAGTGCAGCAGGCTATTAAGCTATTAGGTTATTAAGCAAGCCCTCTGGCAATTCAAACCAACAAGTCTTCAATGAACTGTAAAACCTTCCAGATCTGAAGTAGTGTTATGTAATAAAGGATCATCGGCAGGTTACAGTCTATAGATGATACACATACAACCCACCAGGCTCATTATTTTTCAGCTGGCTCCTGCTCGTTGAGCTGACTCTGCTGCTGTAGACCTTTTGTGCTGCTGATTTTAAGCAGCAAAAAGTATTTCAACATTTTAAACTAGTTCACCTCCCTTGACCCGATGGAGGTTCATGGACACGTAATACAGCAAAAGGTGGAAAACAGCTGACGGCTCTAAAGTGCGTTTATGCTTAACATGTACAAACACCAGGTGAGGCGCAGAAAATAGTGATTCCCAACTCAGGGGTCAGGATCCAAAATAAATCATAAGATTGTTAAAAGAAAGACTAAATGTTTTTGCAGTCTTGTTTTTTTTAGATTATGGTGTCTTTTATTTTTGAGACACACAGTTTTCTAAACTCTTCTTATTTGATTAGTTTTGATTCAGAAGCCAACAACAGGAAATGACACTGTAATCCTGTTTTGTGTATCAAAGACTCAAATTGCAGACCAGAGCAATTAACAGTACATTTTTATAGATGCTCTACTGTTTTGGTTGATGTTGGTCTTTTTACACAGCGCTACACCTGTGCATGTGTAAAATTATTTAAGTTTGTTCAGAGGAAGTTCAACATGGCATTACTCCTCTTTCACATCCAACTGACCGCAAACAACAGTAACACCCCTTTCATCAAATATTTACCTCCAGTTTGTGGCAAATATATTAATTTTATTTTTTTAAGGAAAACATCCCTTTATTTTTATACTGTGCTTTTGTGGGAGTCAAAACAGTAAGACATCAGTAAGACAACAAGTCTTTGAAAGTTATCTTAGCTTAAATTGGTCTCTTCTGTAAATAAAAAGGTAAGTGTGAAAACTGTGTAAAAGAATGAGACCTTAAAAGTCCTAAACTGCAAAAAATTAGAGGTAGCTAAATGATGATTAGTGTAGTGGGCAGAGACTTAAAATAAGTTTTCGTACCTGTAGCAGTAGACGGAGATGGCGATGATGAGGAGCATGGGCACGATGACAGCAGGGATGATGATGTAGAGTGACAAATCGTTCTTCTTCTCGTATTGCACCGAGCCGACCACCCACTCCCCTTTCCCAAACTTGATCTGTGGATAAACACACAGAGAGAATCTTATTATCCGCACAAGCTCTCAACATTTCAGCCAGAGATTTATTCAGGTAGGTGTCAATGGTAAAGTTTCGACAGTGAGGAAGTGAGAGGAAACGGGGGACGGAGGACTATCTGCATAATTGCCCACAGTTCTGCTAAAGCGGCAGCGGGACCTTTCAGCATTTTTAAAGTGTGTACAAGTTGGAGACCTCACATTAGTTGAATAAATTCATTGAGTTGAATCCTTTGTGATCCAGTCCTTTCAATGCAGGTATTCTTTACTACTGACGGTCCGGTGGTGTCACTTCGTTATGCAGCACGCAGCCACAGAAATTAAACAATAGCTCACTTAGAGGAATCACCCAGAGGAGAGGTTACAGAATTAATCACAATTGTGGCTCAGCCGTAATTAAATGTAATTATAAGGCCCTGTAGCTACATGAAAATTGTTCAAGCAGGGAAAAAAATGGGGTCTCAAGATATACAGAGGACACGCCTAGAGAAGTACAATAAAGATTCATGATGCATGCATGCTCTCATCTGCAACAATGTGTGTGTATTAAACTTCAGTTCAGAAGAAATATTGTGTGATTTACTTCGCTCCAATTATCTGACAGCTTTAGTTACTTTAAAGATGAAGATTTTTGCATATAGCACATATGAAGTGCTGATGAAAGATTTAACTCCTGAACAGTTTATACTGTATATACTTATACAGTGTTAAAAATAATGCATTCATTGCAATAAAAGGTGCCTGTGACTGTTATATTGTATATATCAGATTATTTTCTTGATGAAAATCAGAAATGCACAATTACCCAGGGCCCAGAAAGATACATCCTGATTACAGTTACATACTTCTACTGAAATAACATTTTCACAGTGTGTATAAGGATCTGAATTCTTCCTCCACCACTGTGTGTCTGCCTGTCTTTGTCTGATCTGACCGTTAAGTCCAGCAGCTCGGGGCGGGTGTCCCTGCGGTGCCGCCTGGAGCGAGCGCGGGGCGGGGTGGAAGGTGGGTCCAGAAACAGCTTTTCATCCTGAAGCGTGTTGACCAAACAGGGAACGTCACCCACGAAGGCTTGAGCCTCTTTGGCGGTCATAGCTCTGGAGAATCCCCGACCCTGCAGGGAAAGATCGACAGAGGGGCTCAAAGTGTCATGCTTGAATTACATGGGAGAGAAATTAATTACTGCATTTATACACCAGCAAGTAGACGCACCATATGATGAGTATTAAAAATCTTATTGTAAGCATTTTCATTAGTAATGGCTGGAAAGTTTATAATAGCTCTTCACTGTTCCACTCTGCCAAAAGTAATTAGAAAGATTAAGATTATATTCACTGTAAGCACACTTCTAAGTCATTTCTTACTTAAGACATTGTAGGCACAGCTCCAGTCAATCCCACATTCCTGGCATTGCAATATACACTTTTGAGATTCAACAGCAGACTCCAGTATCTGCAGACATGCTTTCAATTATTCTAATGCAGTCTGGAATATAAGCAAGGTGAAATTAGCTTAAGTAAACCAGCGCCTGAGTAATTGAAAAAGCCTCAGACTCTCTCCTGCAGATGGCTTTCCTGACCAATTTATTTAATTTAAGTGTGTCTGCCAAAAGAAACTTTAAAAAGAAATACTATCGAACCTCTAAACTGACACAGAAAAGCACCAAGCGGTGACACAAATATACAGCAATCTATTAGACAGTTAATTTATTAGTTGCTTGACAGAATTCAGGTGTGATGATTTGCTGCATTTCTTTGTCTTATGTGATAATCAGCTGGAAAACCTTTAAATGAGAGTCTTTTTCATTCATATGCAATGTATCCTTAAGGTTTTTTTTTTAATCATAATTTTTGCTTATGGCTATGTATTGGCTATGTATGTATTTTTCTTTGTTAATATTTTTGGTTCACTCAAAACAATGCATATTTACATTAGGAAAATTACAACAGCCATTATAACATTAGGAATTTCTTTTATAAGTCTTTTCCTTCGGTTGACTACAGTTAAATAAATGTTATTACAGTTCATTTGACCCTATCTTTTTTTTTTATATGCAATGAAACCCAACCATTACATAAGCAGAAAAAGACAAAATGTGGTAGAGCAACTGCAATTCAGCAGCTTTTCCATTTTTATCCCCAAGTCAGATAATAACACCATTTGTCTTAATGCCTTCACAAAAAGAGGCTGACTTCTCATAAACATGGTGCAACTGCAGCGGAGATGGGACCTGAGCAGCCTGTACTCACAGTGACGATGATGATGCTGGCCTCGGTGATGACCTTCTTAGTCAGCTTATCGAAGACGGGGTCGGGGTGGTAGTCAAAGGGCTTCAGTTCCTTTTCCCAGTTGTCCAGGTGGATGTATGTTTTAAAGTGTTGGTTCAGGGAGTTGTTCACTGTTGGAGACCGAAACTGGATGACTGTGTCGTTCCTCTCGTGGGCATCCTGAGTTCGCCGGAAGGAGAGCAATAACGTTACGGCCGGACCGGGTGCAAACAAACGATGCAAGGTTACATTTTGACACGTAAAGTGAGCAAAACAAGACGTGAGGGAGAACGCAACAGAGCTGAACACGGAACATATGAGGCGATGCAAAAGCAAACGGTGGGTGTCGAGAGCTTTTTTGAAAGAGGCAGTGAATTAATTTTTTTGTCGTGTGAGAGAAGAGTGTTTTGGGGGTGGGATAGCGGGGAGAAAAAAAAAAACTAGTGTGCTACAATTAGGAGGGTAAAATTATGCATCTCTTTTCAGTCATTCTATTAAAATCCCGATCTGCCATCGTAGAATAGCAGCCTCTGATGAATCACAACTCACTTTTGAATCATTCCTCCCTTGGCTTTGTGTATTTGCTTTTCATTAACTGGACTGGTGGCGATATTTCTGTCACTCCATCATTGTTTCGATACGGGGCTGACAATGCTGTGTGTGACAGCTCAACCCTGCAGTCCTACGCATAGTTTAAGTTCTTCAAAAGGACAAGGCGAAAGGCGTAGGCCACATCAGATAATACTTTGAAAAATTCAAGTCCACCTACTAGAAATTTTGAGACTGCTTGGAGTAACTGAATGGCCCCCAGTTTTGTGTGAAGTGA
>JAOXYL010000090.1:7529637-7542378 GCA_028564955.1 Terapon puta | reverse complement strand
AAAAATTCAAGTCCACCTACTAGAAATTTTGAGACTGCTTGGAGTAACTGAATGGCCCCCAGTTTTGTGTGAAGTGAATTTGTCCATTAAATTGCTTTAAACCGAGAACTTACAGTGGCTCTCACAACTGACCGTACATTGTTCAGGAACATTTTGGGAAATGGTGGAAAAGTTTTATACCACTACGATTGCTGACTGATGAAATATGAAGCTACAACAACCAGCCAATTAGCTTAGCTTAGCACAAAGAATGGAAACAGGGGGAAACGGTTAGCATGGCTCCGTCAAAAGCAAAACATAGGCTGCCAGCACCTGTAAAGCTCACAAATTTGCCATTTTTGTATTAGTGTGTTATTTTACAATTATCTCTTATTCTATACTATTCTGTTACTTGTTAATAACTCTAATATTTTATATTTTGTTTATATATAATACTTTTTTGTTTGTAGACTTTATTGCATTTATTTATTGAATTGCAACCCTGGCACAACAATTGTCTGCAGGATTAATAAAGTTCCTGTCTTATCTTAAATTTACATCTTTGTTAAATTTGTACCAAAAAAAGCAGTGTAAAAATGTCAACTTGCCATTTCAAAAAGGGATTGTGCAGGAATTTTTCTTGGCTTGGAGCAGTAACTTTCTGGAATTTTCATTGGTTGCCTGGAAACTTGTCAGAGCCAAGAAATAGTCGGGTTTGTCTTAGCTAGTGAAATAATCGGATGTCCTGCAAAGCTCTGGGTTTAACACGCAAAAAAATCTATTGCAATGTCCCTGGTTCAATTCCGGGCCACGGAACACTCCTGAATTTCTAGTTCTAGTTCTGAAAGTTCCAGTTTCAGTTCACTACTGTCTGTGGAGCAACGTAATGAAAAAATGTATTTCAATTTTGCAATATGTGATTCTATGGTTCGCAATAAACATCAGAATTGATGCAACCAGCTCCAGGAGTCTTTGCTTACAAATACAAATGAGAGCTGGAGGGTGTATACACCAAAAAAACCCCAATATTGATTAGAGCTGCCTCACCCAAAATGTAATCAACATGTTTTCTCTGCAAGCCAGCAACAATAATGACTCCAAATGTTTGAGTTTAGTTCAGTGGATAGACTTAAACCAAGAGAGGCTTATGGAGTTGACCAGCCAAGGCCTTTGAGATAACGCTTTGCATCCGCCTTCTAGTTTGTGGACGCCAGAAGTCCTTTCAAATCTCTCAAGTCCCTGGGTAGCAGGGACTTGGCCGGGAGTAGAGTGGTGAAGAGCGGCATAGTCATAATCTTCTGCAACCTTAATGCCGGTATTAAATTTAGCCCTTTAAATGAAATGAACAAAATTGCTGCTGCTTAACACTGCCCGGTACACTGGAGGGCAGGAACCAGCAAGCTGTGAGCAACTCCTTCAAGTTCCCTGGCAAGTCAATCCTACTTGATTAACCTGGACAAGGAACATAGCTATAATTTGGGGAAGGTGAAACAGTAGTGCTGCAATCTACGGTCCTACAGGTTTCAAGGATTTATGGCACAAGAAGTGAGATGAAGTAATACCGGCTTACGGAATCTCACAGATCAGTGGAAGTAAGGGGGGGCGGATTTGTGCATGTGTGTTGGCGTGTGTGCACGCTTTACAGGGTTTAAATGAATCACCGCTGTAGTCGTAGGCTCATGAGATGTAAGGGGGGGGCGGGGATCGATGGACAGCAAGCTGAAGAGGCGGAGGGGGAGACAGATGGAGATGTGGGAATTCTCAGAGACGAAGAACCGTAATAAAGAGACAGTTAAGAGAAAGAACACAGGAGCGATGACTGTAGAGGTGGGCAATCAACGGGCTGCCTGAGAGATGGAGAGGAAGGCGCCCATAAATAAAAGGGAATAGGGAAGGAAATGGAAGACGCACACACCTCAAAAGATGTCAAGTTGTCTCCATGGACCCTCAAAACAGCAGTCTGGATTAGGTCAAAGCCGGAGCCGGTCACCACAATGTTCCTTCCTCCGCTGAAACACACACACACAGACACATATTCAGACATACACAAACCAGCACCAATACAGTAAAACACATATTCGAGTACAGAGATACACACAGAGACAAGCTCATGGGGAGAGTTACGGGAACACAGACACAGTTCTTAAATTGCACCTGGGGTAATTGTCAGCGGAGATGAAAACAAATTAGTTTAGCCTGCGAGCAGCCTATCTGTTGTCTGTTGTTCCAGGCTGTGTGCCTAATCACGGGCGCCCTAGTGCTTTCAATTGCACAGAAGAAGGAAGGTAACCGTCTAATGCATCCATTTCCAGCGATCATCAAGCAGTTTCTCACAACATCAAAGACTCGCATTCAAATCCCCTTCAGCTGATCAGAAGTATGGAAAACATCCGAACGTGCACAAATGCACGCGCGTTCAGCAACTCTTTCAGGACGAAGCGTACTTTTTAAAAACCAAACAAAAAAAAAGGTTGTTGACATCAATAATCTCTACAAAGGTTTCAGGCAGATGGAAGCTTGCAGTTCAAAGAAAAAGACAGGTGTCTTTCTTGGTGTTCGATTTTACAACACTTTTTTTCGACCTTGTCATCAGTGTCAATTTATTCATCATTTTATCCTTCTGATTCTCGACACAGTAGTGTGAGGAATTTAGAGGGAGTTTTTTTTTTAACACTGCATCCGATAATAAAGAAATATAGTGATAAAGTGATGATACCCAATAGTCAGAATGGACAAAAACACAATAAAACACTAACCAAATACCACAATTCGCCTTGAAGTTTCAATCACTGTTTCTCTACACATTTTCCAGTAAAATGGAAAGAATATTACAAACAATTTGAATGTGAAAGGCTGGTACAGTGACAGTTCATACTAACCAGACAAAGCTTCCTTTGGGGTTGTGGTCCAGGACGATGGGATTTTCCAAGAACTGGAAGGCACTTGGGATGCTTTTTGTGGTGCTCTTTCCATACTTCACCGTGACAGTGAGGGGGTCGGAGGGCACCTTATCTGCTTTGTATTCTCCTGTCCTGCAGATGATCTCTTCTCCGAACTGCTCCCTGCCAAGACAAGGACATAACTCAACACTGGCTGGCCGGAGGAGTAGGGGTCGCACAAGGTCACTGTGCAGGGAAAGCCAATATGGCAGCAGCCTGACAGCTTGTTAAATTCCAGCTTTGCTGCTTTTCTAGCTCGTTATTTTTCTGTTACCTCTGCCTAAAATGTCACCATGGGCTGGTTGTGACAGAACACTTGTGGTCACAACAGTGAAGGCAAATGGAAAGAAAAAAAAAATCCTGCTTATGACACCAAAGTTAAGGTCAATTCCATTTTCGCTTCAGGAACGTTAAAAAAAATCAATTTATGAGCTTCAAAGCGTGCATACTGTAGAATTAACATAGCATACAATGCAAGAATAATAAGTAGCACTTATCAACAGAAGAGACTGAATTGAAACAGAATTGGGCTTTGGCATGAATGACAATTATTGAAAGAAGAAATCCTTACACTATGCACTTCACCGTTCCGATGGTAACCTGGACATCGTCCTTACTGCCAGTCTCCAGAAATTTTCCAGAAATTGTAATGAGCGTGCCCCCAGCCTTAGGACCTCTAGCGGGTTTCACCACCTCAGGAATTGGATCCTGGTGAGGGTGAGAGAGGTGGGGGTCACAAGCATAAATACATACTCATCTTTCCCCTGAAAGGATTTCGATGCATGCATGCGCTCCAACCCACACTTGCGCCCACACATGCAAGATCAACACACACCATGTCATACACACACATTCGCGCGCACACACACATTTCCTCTCACCCTCCTCGATCTGTTGCCTCTCCAACAGAAACATTCACCCGCACACACACTCATACAAGCACCACATCTGCCTCAATTTGCTGAGCAAACAGTTAGGCGGAGCACTCCCCTGTGGGGAAGCTTTAGCAGAGCCAGAGATATGAAAAGCCAGTTAAATAGCTACGCTGTAGCCTGTTAAAGTATTAGAGAGAAAAGGGGGCCTACTGCACAGCATCTGTTTAAAGAGGAATTCATTCCCATTCTGGCTTATCGTACTGTACAGTGCATTACCATTGTAATATGACAGCATCTAGATGGTTAATATACCAATACATTGGGATGTCTTATTTGTGCATTCCTCTTGAATGACATGCCCTTGGTATGTACTGATAAGGGGCTCTTTGCAGTGAGGAAACAGAAGCATAATAGAGACAATAAAGCAACGACACCATCTGAAAATGTTTGGACTCTATTGGTCAAAAGTCTCACGCCTCCATTCTGACAGTGTGGCTGAGGACAAAGGAATAAAGAGAGGAAGAGAAGGAGTGTGCGACTATATTTACCCTGTAGGTGAAGACCAAGGTGGAGGTTCCTCTCTTCCCCCCTTTCACCTCCACGTCCACAGGGCCCCAGTGTGAGCGGCTGGGGTCGACAGGTCCAATCTCACACACCACACTGGACAAGACAACAGAAAAAAGGGAGCAAGATTTGAGAATACAGCTGCATCTGATTTTTATTTATCAATTAATCCATGGATTTTCTCATTTCCTAACTAATAAATAATTATTTCCCCCATATTTATTTAACCATCACAAGCAAAGAACAAAAGCAAACTCTAATGTTTGTGAAGTTCGACCAAGGGCATATTTGATATTTTTAACTTGACATAGACAGCTGAAAATAAAAATAGATGTGGATGAAGTGTTTGTGGATCTACCAAGAAATTAAATGATACTTTTAATTTAACGCAATCTGTAACCTAATGTTCATTTTCATCAGGTTTGTCAAAAAGGAATTTGTGCAACCCTGCCTTCCAGGCTGGAGCTGAGCCATGAAAAGCCTCATACGATCTTTGACTAAATCTGTCCATTCAAATTGAGTAATGAAATAAAATAAGTATAAGTCATTAAAAAAACAGAGCTCAAATATCTAAGCAGGTTCAGCCAACGTTTAATGTTGTTGACTAAGCAGCTAAGAACGTAGTATGATTTCAAATGCCAGATTGGCTGCTTCTAGCGTCTCAGAAATTGAACCCTTGGGGAATTTTTCCACATTGCAGTGTCTGGAGTTTACTGGAAATCGTGTGATAAAGCCAAAGCATCCAAGTCTGCTGCAGTCCTCAGGGAAAATGTGTTGCTGATGAAAGAGGTCAGCATAAAATGGCAAGCCTCATTCGAGCTAACAGGTGGGCCACGAGCAGACAATTAACAGCAACAACAACAACAACAACAGTGATGTGATGGAATGAAATATCACAATGCAAAACCTGTCAAAGCAAGTGAGCTGCAACACGCAGTAGACCATGCAGGACAACTAGCAACAAGATGAAGACCACAGCCGGCACGTTCGCTCCAAAAGTGGATGATTTAAGGGTGAAAACCATTCCATCTGGTCTCATAAATCCAGTTTTATGCCTCATCCTGCAGATGGCGGGGCAAGAATTTGTCATAAACGTGGATCCATCCTGCCAGGTGTCAACAGTTCTGGCTAGAGGCTGTGGGGTAACAATGTGGATGTTTCCTCTTTTAAAGACTATTTGTATGAAGTGAACTTTTTTTTTTAGACGCAGCTGTGACTGAAGTACATTTGTGACAGTTTATTCCAGTGGGTTTTTTTTTCTTTGCAATGCTCAGCTCATTAAAGCAGCTTTGGGATGAAGGGGATCAGAGAATCTGCAGCATTAATAGACCACCAAAAATCTGTGGCAAATCTGTGATGCTATCAATTCAGTGTGGTATATTTCCAGTGCTTTGTGAAGTGGTAGCTCAATAAATTCCGGCTGCTCTGGTCATTTGGACTTTAGGACAGCACCCCGGTCATATAGAGCAATAATGTTTACTAAATATTTCATACATACTTGTACCCCAATGCACCAGAAAATATCTTGTAGTTGTTAATAAACAAAATTTAGACACAACTCATATGAAGATTTTGCATTAAAAAAAATTCTTGTAAAATATAACACACTGTTAAAGTTTTAAAGAGATGTTACCACCTTTTTTGGCCTGTCACTCCTCACAGAAGAGCAGCATCTAGTCATATTTCAGTTATTTGCACTAACGCTAAACAGGCCCTTTGAATTTCTCTACTTCTTTTTAAAATGAAAATGGAAAAAAGTGGGGGAAAGTTCAAAATATGTTTTCAAATTTGTGTAGCAAAACTTTTACTTCTCTGTTCAAATCACATTAATCATCGCAAAAGCCCCAAACAGGACTATTAGTTTAAGTCATTAAAACACGTGCTTCACTTCAACCAGCTTTAACAGAAAGAAGCTGTTTACACACTAATGCATCAGCATTACCAATGAAATACAATGATATGTGATTATCCATTAGTCATGGTGGTCATTTCTCGGTGGAACTAGTCATTTTACTTTCAATATTTCAAATACATTTTGCTGACAATATTTCTCTTCCTTTGTACTGCTTTGAATGCAGGACTTTTACGTCTAATGGAGCATTTCTAAATTGTTGTATAGGCACATTTGCTGAAAAAAGGGATCAGAATACTTTTCCCACCACTGGCATTCACCTTTTAAAAGAGTGATTTGGTTTCTGAATCAACTTGCGCCTGGAGACTTTCAGATCAATACAGTGGCATAATGAGCTAATTAAAATATCCACCCAGGTCACCTCAAGGAAAACCAAAGCACTCCGTTACTGATAAGGCCTCCAAAAGTTTAAAAGAAAAGACTTGCCTGTTTCATTAACCTGTACACTTCGATCAACAGTAAACAACAAAAATGTGTGTGTGTGTGCATGCTTCTGCATACATATTTGCATAAACACATTGAAGAATATAGGTTTTACCTTGTGGAGACAGAGTACTGCTCCTGCTGATGGATGCAGGGTTCCCCAACCACTGTGATGCTTTTAATGTCTTCCTTGTGGATGCCGAGGTTGGAGCCGCGGATGGTTATGGAGATTCCTCCCTGCATGGGGCCGTATTTTGGGATGATCTGGATTGGTGGGGTGGGAGGGACGGTGGTGGAGGCAGGGTGGGTGTTTAGAGGACGGAGGGATTTGAAATGGATTTGAACAGATGAGTTGTGGAATACAAGAGATTTGCATACACTGTTTAAGACTGCTGAATAGTCGCAGCTTAAGTGTTTAATATTCAAAGCCACGGTTGAGAAATGCATCCATACTGTATGAGTCATGTTTGTATATTTGTGTGTTTGCATTAGAGTCCAAATAATGCTGGATTTTTGGATATCTGAAGATAATCTCATTTGGGCTGATATTCAAAGATTTTGGTGAGAATGATATGTGTTTGGACTGAAAATATTTTAGAGCTTAACAGCAACCTGTAATAAAAAAGCACTAAATATGAGATAACAGTACATATACAATATATTACTGGTAATATGAATAATTTCCAATGATATAATAAATGCAAACAAACATTACTAAACTCATCTACACAATATTTTCTTGGCTTGCTTTGATCTAAACTAACACCAGAATAGCCTCATGTTCACAATTATAATGCTGATGTTCAGCAGGTGTAATGTAATTCAAGTGGAGAGCACCAGCATGCTAAAATTTGCTAACTAAAACTTAATACAAAGCAAAACAGGTGAGGCTGCTGGAACCATCATAGGATTAGCAGGTGTTTGGTATTAAACTGAAGTACTGGACAAATTCTGAGGAGGACATGCAGGTTTGTAAAACACTGTCTTAATTCAGTCCTACAAAAAAGACATATAAAAAAATCTTATGGCAGTGCAGTTGACGTTTCACTCCGGACATAATAGATAAATTATATTAAAATGTTGCAGTGAAACATCTAATCAACTGATCTGGGTATCTGTAAGATGGTCATAACCTCCAAACAAAATTGCTGATGGATTTTTGCCAATGACAATCAGGCACCAATAATTAAGTGAGCAAAGAAAGAATTGATCCAATCTAGATGTGGCTCAGATCAGCCCAACACTATCTCAAGGAGAAGCAGACTATCAACTCCTCTGTCGACAGAAAGAAGAGAAAAAAAGACTAAACGCAGCCAATAAAAGTGCTCCAATCAATAATCCAATCACCCAAGTCAGTCCTAATCATGAGCCAGTTGTTTCCAGCTCAAAGGTCGGCATGAAGAGATGACAACATTTTTTACTACTCACATCGGTGATTTTGGGGTCGGGGCACTCGGACACTTGCTGTTCGGGATTGCACAACTTCTCGAACACACAAGCGTTCTGCTTGTCGCACCACACACAACTGTACTTTGAGTCGGCGTTCTTACAGAGACTGCAGTCCTCCCTCCCCACCGAGCAGTTGTAAAGGGTGACTGGTAGAAAAAGTGAGGAGAAAAAGCAAATATCAAAATTTACATTATGCTAATAATCTTGTATTGAAATACTGTACATTCAAGGCCATAATCACGAGGGGTTCACTTTTGTATCCTCACTAAAAAATAATGTTCAATCACTATAATCATGAGGAGAGAAGAAAGTCTTTAAAAATGTTGATGTACTCATCTAATTAGTCCTGAACTTTTTTTTTTGCAGTTTACCCTCAGAGCAGCAAGTCTAAAGGGAAACTGATTTTACACATCAAAGTCTGTTTATAGATCTCAGGGAGTACTACTGCATATGGAGAACTTGTATAAAACAGCGGGAAGGCTGACAAATTGCCTCAAGTGATGTCACTTAAGTCAGCATCCGTGGGGCATCACACTTTAAAATCTCTGACTTAAATGTCAGTGATCAACTTGCCCCAATTGTGGGTAATGTAGGCTTCATGTTCTAACAAGGAACATGAAGGAAGAGGGTGTGGAAGAATATTTCTGCCCATCTTGAGTATGACAATGTTAATAAAAGTGCAATGTGAGTACTAATGGAGTACCAAAGACAGTTCCTTTAATGGGCAGAAGCAAGAGCTGTGCTGCATTATTCATACTGTAGGTGGAGGTAGTTGGGACTATATGTAGCCTGTGAGGAAAACTGCAGACATAACTCTGGGTGTCTCTCCATTATTTAATTTAATGACACTCTTTGTAGCGATGTTGCAAACATAACATTATCTGTCAAGTGTCAGGTGTCCTAAAAGAAACTGAGTGCGATTTTAATTAGAATTAGCGCATTACTGAAAAAAAAAAAAAAAAAGAGGCTTCTATTTTTTAGTAATATGATTATTATGGAAAGCATGATAACTATATATCATATATAGCATATATACTTTTTTTCTTTACTTCACTGTACCCCGTCACTTCTGAAACCAAACCTTCTCGCTTGTATAATGTGTGCGTATTTTGAATGAATAATAGAAGTCTGTGTTCATATATGATCATCAAAGAAAACCTAAAAACAGGTCTTATGATCACTTCTCATAAATGGACCGGAATCAATCATATTCTGTTAAAAGCGTGCGATGATGCGGTCATTAGCAACTAATTTCCTGATTAATTTTCGACTGAAGATTAAAGGCAGGCTACTCTGATCTAATGGAGGCCCCACACTGGGACTGGAGGTGTACACATGAGGCATTATAAATAAGATCTCCACATTAAAATGTGAGAGAGCGTACCGTTCAGCGTGCTGTCCATCTTCTTGCCCGCCTTGTCCTTCACGTAGAAGAGAACATTGGTCTCCGGTGACTTATTGTAAGAAAACTAAGAAATTGGAAGAAAATGAATTATTAATTCAGAATCCAGTGATTAATGGCTGTTAAGCTCTTCTAGGCAAACAGTGTGGGCTGCCGCTCCCCCATGCCAAGGAAAAAAAAAGGAAGGAGTTTTATCTTTTTTTTTTTTTTTTAAAGTCAGTCTGGCAGATTTTCAGCTGAAGAAATCAATGTTGGAAAAGAACATAGCTGGAGGCTAGGCACTGCTTGAGTCTCCCAATCACAGGATTCACAATTTGGAGATGGAGCTAAACTAACTCCAGTGAAAAGAGTCTGTCCATTAGAGGGAGCTAGAGAATATCAAAGGGACTGTGAAAAGCAGCTAAAGACCGTTTTGATTTATAAGCCTGGAACATAAAGTCAGTCATACCTGAATGGAAAGTTTGCATTTAGACTTTGTCTGTACAGAAACATTTGAACTAAAATGGCACTCTAAACCTTATTTCATTTGGCTTCAGGGTTGTTCTATACTGCACTTTGATAATCTAAATCAGCCACGATTCCCAAAGTCTGTGTTGAGTGGAGGGAAAATTGGTCAAGAGCCATCTGAACAAACTTGGTTAAGGAACAAAATCAGGACTTCACTACAAACACAGGGACACAGTCGAGGGTCAATTGTCAAGTCAAGATGAGCCTCAAGCAACTAAAAAAACTCACATTGAAGCCACTGAAGGTGTAGAATGGCCCTTGCTCAAAATTGACCTCTTCTTCCACATTTCTCATCAGCTCAGTGCCGATGGTGAAAACATGACCCTGGAGAACAAATTAAAAACAAGGAAGACAGTGTTCATTAACGTGGATCCTATTTGCAACAATAATGGTCTCTGATTTTCTCTGAGCAAGAAATGTTAAAAACCATCACGACCAGCAGACTCTTCCAATCCCTTTTCTCTGCCAGGAAAGTTTGGATGGGATGACCGGCCTCTTTCCTTGTTGTCACAACATGTGACACTCACTCGTCAAGACAAAATGTACAGCATCAGGCTGCACATTTGCTGGCATAATATGACTGCTCTCACACCCACAAGGGCTTCAATATTTTGGCGAAAACAATCAGCTTTGTTAGGATATGTGTTTTGCAAGACAAATATGCCAGACACAGTTATCTGTAGTGAGACATTTTTTTAAGAAAACACGTCTGTGATTGGTCATTGCAGTTGTTCTGACAGCCTACTGCCTGTCAGCTGCACTGACCACGATCACCTTTTAAACACGTAATAAACTGAGTCTTTTTGGATCTGAAGAGTCACTTTTTGTCAGCGTGTAGGCAGTCAATTGACAACACCTGAGTATTTTTTTATGCTCTGGTTAAAAAACTGCAGCCCTTATGCCATTCTTGAGAAGTTGTTACAGCGCTGATTAGCTTCCCTGCAATGCTTTATATTCTGTGCGTGTGGCACTTTACCTGGTAGAGGTCCAAATTGATCCCCTCGAAGCTGATGCGAGTCTTGTAGCCCACCGGGATCAGCACAGGATCTGGATTCTCAAACTGAGGACACTTAGCTCCCTGAGAAGGCATCGAAACAAATCAGATACTCCCACTTTTAATCATCTGCATTTTAAACATGCCAGCCACTTAACGGACACCCTCATCTGCGGCGACAGATAAGTGTATCTCTGAAACATCTGCTGACTTGTAAATTGATATCCTCCACCCTACAGTATTTGTCACGCAAGATGGTGCCAGCTGATATCAGGATTTGAGTTTTTTTCAAATTAATTTTGTGGGATATATTTAGATCGCTCAGCCATTTATCACATACATCGTATCTGAGATAAAACTCCTAGACAGGCCACTGATTTTTTAACCTTTAAAAAGACTCACCTGACGATGCTTGATTATGTTGGGGCCCACTACGCTGTCGTCCATGTCGCTGCAGGTGTGGTCATGTGTGTTCCACAAGCAGCCCCACGAACTGGCCACACATGACATGCACCTGGATAAACACGCGCAGAAACATAGGCACATAAACACTCGAGATAAGGAACTGCATTCACACACACAATTAGGCCGAGGCGCACGCGCACACATAAAAGCACGCACAGACAAAATCTAAAAACATGCAAACTCATCAAAGAGCGTCCGGCACAAAAATCCATGTTGCTGACAACGAAATGGATCTCTGCAACTTCACATAAGCAAAGCTCGTTCATCACACATTCCTCGGCATGAAAGAAATGAAGAAAAAAATAAGTAGGGGGAGAAAAATGGGGAGATTGACTTTCGTTTTTTGATTAATGAAAAGGAAACTGAGGCAATTTCCTCGGCTCGGCAATAAACAGAGGAGAGAAAATGCAAGAGGTGCATTCAAAACTACCATGCATCACAATTTATAAACAGAGCCTTGATCTCTCATCTGTTCATGCACGGTGATACATTTACGTCAAGGTTGTCAGTTGATGCTGCGTTCAGTGTCGCTGTGTATTTTCGGTGAGTGACGGAGCAGAACTGATAGATTAAGAGGCTGACTCACGGCGTGTTTTCAGATTTCCTCACTGTGGCAGCACAGTCGTAGAACTTGAAGTCCCGCGTGGCCAGCTCCACGCTCTTGTTGACGAAAATCCTCACCGGCACAGCCACAAAGTCTGAAGACACGGCAAAAGGGGGAGTTAAACTTTGCTGTCTGAGGTCACTTGTGTAGTTGTTGATAAGATTTGTGCATGTGAAGAGAAAAAACCACAGGAAGGGAGACACTTTCTGACAGACAAGCCATGACTTTTAAATCATTTGGCACAGCCTGACCTCAAACACTATTATACAAATTATCTATTAATGTATTAATTTAACACGGCCTGCACTCCACAGCCATGCTGGTAGCTCTGTAAAGCCATACTTACGGGCACAGCAATACTTTCCACTAGCAATGCACACTCTGTGCACTCTGCTGGCTTCTAGTTCCCATTAACTCCACAATAACCAGTACTCCTACGTGTTCCCCAAGGAAATTGTTTAGACGAGGTTGTGAGTCACTTTAATGTACTAACATCTGTTATCTCATGATCAATTATTTAGTTGATTTCCTAAACAGCAGATTAACTCTAGATATATATGTTTACTGTGGGACACAGCAAAGCTTCATTTATTATCTAATTAAATGTAGGATTTTTTATGACTCACAC
>JAOXYL010000090.1:7490139-7516304 GCA_028564955.1 Terapon puta | reverse complement strand
TGTGTGTGTGTGTGTGTGTGTGTGTGTGTCCCAGTTCTCACGCCTGTGTGCTTGTGTTTCTCTTGTGTGTCTACATGTGTCTGCCCTCTTGTGTATGTTTGTCTGTTTTGATGTATGACCACGCGTCAGGGGTGCGAGCGTAACCCGCGAGCACCATCCTTTTAGGCACGGCACTTTTCCTCATTAGGACCGATAGGCTGTTTGTGCGCCTGTTTACCACTCTGTCACCATTTTCAAGGCTCCTGCTATCTCCCCTCTGCCAGCTGGACACTTGAGCAGCTAGACTGAAAAACCACTGGTGCACACACACACACAGACACGCACATATTTAAATGGGCATGTGTGCAGGGATACACACACAGATACACTCACTACAAAACTTTTCTGCCTCATACCTTTCTCAGCAGCCAACAACAATGTCTCTTGTAATCTCCCAATCTCTGTTTGTCTCTCAAACAAACACACAAATGCTGTCTGGGCAGCAGCAGCTTGGGCTAATCTCCCAATGCTAACTGCCCCCACCCCCCCCACCCCCAGCTGGATGTTGCAGCTCTCCAGCGAGACAGAGTGGCTGTTTGCTGTATGGACACAGCTGGCGGATGCGGGGAACCTGATTAAACGGCCTGGCCTGGCGGAGAAGAGCTACTTTCAGGAGCCAATGGCTCCTCCGACATCGCCGCCACATCCAGACGGTTGCTAATACACACAAACAGTTGTAGGGGCAGGCATGCATACACAAGCTCACTAATCAACTCGACGCACTCAGAGATAAGCATCTGAGATCCAACACTGTAACTGGATATGAAAAATGCTGCCCAGACTCACAGCATGAGCTGCAACTAAAGGTTATCTTATTATAAATGAATGTGCTGCATTTTTTTTTGTATTAATCAATTAATCGTTCAGTCGATAAAGTGTGAGAAAACTTCATAATACGTTATTTTGCAGAGCTGAAAATGAGGCTCTAAAATTTGTAAAATTAGTTTTTTTATGACCACTAGACTAAAACCCAAAGTGGCTCAACAATATAAAACTGCAAGCGGTGGCCCTTAATGAATGACTTCAATTATGAATTGATCATTAAAATCTTTGCCGATTAATTTTCTGTCCATCAACTAATAACACCAACAGTTTCAGAGTCTCATTTCTTTGTGACACATTGATTGATGGCTGCAGGGAATTTGTCACTTCGCTCGTGCCCGTCAAAGTTCAGGATCTTTTTCTAAGAGCAGGAAATGATTGGTTGTGTTGCTCAAAGGCACTTCAGCAGGTCTGTCTCTCACACACACAGACACACCGCACACACACAGACTTAAATTCCTCCTTTGTCCGCTCGCAGGGCTGCCTCTCTAATCCTTACACCACCCCGAGGCGACGTACGCTCACCCTCCACTTACATACAAGCGCACGCTCACGTTCCAACACACATGCAGCCACAATTAAGAAGTCAGGCAGGCAGACTGACTGCTGGGAAGGAATCCATTACACACCTTATTGGTTATAATGATTTCACTTCACCAGCATAAACGCCAATGAGCCATGAAGGTATCTTGTAATGTGGTTTAGTCTCAGTGCCCAGCTTTTCTTTTGGTTTCAAGGGGAATACTGATCTTACGGTGACTGATTGCTCGCCTGCCCTCTTATAGGAACTCTGTAACGGTGGACAAGGAGATGTAACCCATGTGTGTTTCAAGCAGCTGTGGACTTAAAGGAATTGCTAAACACTCTGGAAAATATGCCTGTTTACTATCCCTCCACGAGTGAGTTGGGAAGATTGATGTCAGTCTTACGTCTGCGTGTTCAGCGCAGAGGTGGAGCCAGGACGTGTTTAGCCTAACTTAACATAAACACTCGAGGAAGGGAGAAACAGCCTGCCTGGCTCTGTCCAAAGTGAAGAAATGCAGCTACCAAACGCCTCCAAAGCTCAGCAATCAACACTCTGCATCTCGTTTGTTTAATTAATACGCAAAGACGAATGCGTTTATCCATCTGTTAAGTACTTTTATGCAACATCCTGCATGGGTTACCTTCTCTCTATAAATACTTGTGCCAACGTGTGATGTGAATGCTCAAGAAACCATATATCAGCGGAGGGTCGGCGATCAGGCCTCACGTTGGAAGTATTTCTTATCAAATTCACCTGTAGTGACAGAAGACTGGCGACACAGTGAAAGGATAGACAGACAGAGCCCAGCTTCTCCGAACAGCATGAAAATGTTTGAATTTACAAAACCGGGTTTTGCGGGGAAACATCAAACTGGGAAAAATTCATCAACTCCATTTCACGATTGTGGAGACAAGGTTTCTCATAACCTCTATGGTTACTGTGTATGTAAGTATATGTAAACACGCACACTGTGACAACAAGACACGGGGAAGCTACTCACTGCCACTGCACCCATCTGTTATTCGCCCAGAAAGAGTGCCAGCAAGTAACTCCCCTTAAACCACACGTTGGTGCTGGTGTATGCGTCAAACAAACAAGATACAACCATGTTAATTAGTGTGAGATTTACCGATTTTGGTCAGAGTATTTTTCTGTTTGGAAAGAGCCAGCTTCAACTTACAGACGCGCGTTAAAATCAACCTTCCCATCTCGCTTTTATTCCCCCTCCAAAAAAAGGTACAACTCTTCCCTTAAAACGCAGATGGGAAACTGCACGAATAGAGCCCACACTGCCAGGGATGAAATCTCTCAGATTCTATCCAGACTTTTGAGAGCCCAACGAGCGAGAGAGGTTACCTCAGGAAAGAAGACAGGGGGAGGGTTGGGAGATGATCGAGGGAGGAAGACAGGAACAGAGGGAGGGCAAGCGCACACACGATACTGACTGATTCTCAATAGGTCCTTTGTGCAAGATGGCAGGTGCCTGTCACTTGTCAAGATGAGTCAGAGTGTGGATGGTGTCTTAGCATTGTAATGGAGGGGATATAAGCACTGACTGAGGCCCAGAAAGAATCCAGCTTTTGGTAATGACTAACAGCTATCAGGTAATGGACCAAAGATTAGCCAGCTCTCCTCGGCATATGGAGAAAAGGTCACGTTTGGAGCTTAAAAGGTAATGGCTAAATTAGCTGCAGAAAAATACCTCATAAAATTAAATAGCTTTCAGCGAGAAGGAGTACTTTCCGCTGGTCGTGCAGAAGGAAATAGACTGGGCTACTTTTTAATTAGTCGGACGACGAGAACTAATCACAGGAAGGGTAGACTCTGATAAAACGTGTGTATGCCTCCGCACAAAACCTCAGCTCACAACACGGGAGCACTTTCTAACGTCCTCCCTCACTCATAAGTATTAATGAGAAACCAGATTTGCATGGACTACCTCCACCACTTCTCCTCAGTGTCACACACTTCCGCCGAACGTTCTTGATGCTATCTAAACCACTCCGCCAACACTCATCCCCTCCATCCGACGACCCTTACAATCTTCATCCATCATCTCTCAGTGTTTCTACAGCCGGAGGGGAGAGAGCTGCTAAGCAGGGCCTGACTAATGGCTAAACAAACACCATTATCAGGCCTTGGTGGCCGAACGCTGAGCTACAGGAACCCCAGAGCAGCTGAGGCTCTTTAATACTTAATCCCTGCTGCCCTGCTCTGCTAGCGGCTGCTCTAAACTAAGCTAGGGTGGTCGGCACTAAAGGTTCACTAATGAGGGAATAAGCACAGAGGCATGAAGGAGGAGGAGGTTTGAGGTAAAGAGGAACGTCATGCATACATGCACACACGTGTGCAATCACTTACTGCAAAAACTAAGTGGAGAATAGACTGTATTAAGAGGGGGTAGAGAAAAGTGTGGCCCACTTGTCTTGGCCAATTCCCCCTCTAAAAAAAGGCTCAGGGAGAAGTTAATGAGCCTGTTACAGCCCCACAGTTCCCCTGATAAGACCGCTGATTACACCACATGTTCGGGCAAGAGGATTGAGTGTGCAGTGTGTGTTTGCGTGCACATTTGTATGTGTGTGTCACCTGACCCAAAGCGGTCATCTGCTAATCGTACGTTCACAAGTCAGGAATGCACATTTTCTGATAAACACACTTTCACACACCAATCACCACTCTTGAGGCGCAACCTATCCCGCTCACACTCGCTTGCTCGCCTACATACACTAACTAAGTCACACCCGTGATCACATTTCTCACATACACACACACACACACACACACATTCAATCAAGTGTGACTGAGTGAGAGAGCCACTCAATGAGAGTGGGTGATTAGGCCCTCGGAGAGCAGACCTGACCTTTCCCTCCACATCAAGTCCTCCATGCGCATGTGTGTTTTTATGAGTCAGTGGCTGTAAGCTCTCGGGCCTGCGCCACTTCACATCAAATGTCACTGACTTAAATGAGGTGGCCAGACAGACAGACAGACAGACAGGGCGACGGGAAGGGAGAGACATGGGGAAGGACAGGAATGAGAGAAAGGACGTGAGAAAGACTGTTTTACAGTACGCTGCAAGAAAAGGCCAAAAAAAAGCGAATAGAGAGAGTAAAGAAGGAGGGAGTGCTGTCACAGATCAATCTTCTGTCTTGGTTCTCTCCCTCTTTGCATGAGAAAAAGCAAAGCTGAGGTATTTTTAAATTCCTTGTTGGTTGTGGGAATACAGCGCAGGCCCTTGTGGGTACACAAACCTCCCCCTCCTACTGTCGAGATGGTCGAGTCTGCACTTCCGCGTTCTCAGAGCTCAGACGGACAGAGAGGCAGACAGTCTGAGTCAGATCTCTGAGGAGCGAGGAGCAGGGGGGCAACTGAGGTTTTTTTTTTTTTTCTTTTTTGCAATTTTTTTAAAACTACTAACTGTTGAGGGTTTGCTGGCATGCAAATTATATTCATGGGCTTATTATGAATTACACTCTAAGCATTTGCACATGTTTAGATGTTAGACGGATGCACGCAGGCCGTTTGGGTTCCAGTTTTAACTCTTAACGGATGCTTAGAACCACGAGGATCTTATTCCTGTAAGTAACTATATCACTTATTAGTATCATTGTTGAAATATGGGAGTGCAACATTTCTATAGCCAGTAACAAACAATTAGGTGATAAGAGAAAATTAAAGTCAACTATTCTAGTAATTAGTTGTTTTTCTATTTCATATATTGGCTTCTCAAATGTGAATATTTGCTGCTACTCCTTATGTTAGTAAATAATAATTGGTTGCAGCTGTAACATCACGACAGTGATGAAGCCAGAAGCTCCAACAAACAGACGCAAGAGATCCAAACTTCTCTGAAGGAGAGCGAGCAGGTAAAAAATTGTCTGCTGTAAACACCAATCACAGTTTATAGACCAACATGTAGGTTGAACCTTGACCAAAAAATAGTTGTTTATCACAGTTTTTGCACTTCATGTCTGCCCATGTTCAAATTTAGCTCCAAATAAAGTGGTCTGAAAATTATTTTTCTGACTTCATACTGCTTGTTTTTCACTCTGTCAGACTTTTCTTAGTGACGTCTTCTCAGATCTCAACAGCCGGTGGGTAAAACGTTTTGATATTGAACGGTAATGCCAGGAAAATCCATGAAAATAATACTCGAGTTGTGACAGGCTGGAATTATCCTTTAATAGCAGGTTAAGTTATGTGATGCTCGTGGTACAACTTCCCATCTGTCTCGTCTCACACCTTTCCCCGTCTTTCTCCCCCCGTCATCACAGCAGATCTCGAAGGAGATAGTGAACCGGCACTCACCGCTGACGGGCCAGAGGACGCGTGGCGTGACGCCCAGGTTAATTAAGTTTGAAATCGTAGAGATGATCAACGGTGCTGTCACTCAGGTAGACAGCAGCCCCCTTCCCCCAACGCACTCGCTCGCTGTGTCCGTACCAAAGTGTCAAACTGTTCAGGCGCCCTTACAGGTAGAAAGAATGAATGTGTTGTTTTGTATGCGACTCTGAAAAGTTATATCTCAACTTATTAGTCAAGCAAGTGATTAGAAAGAGGGGGATATAGTTGTACTTATACAAGGGCTGCAACTAATAACTGTTTTCATAGCTGCCTGACCTGAAAAAATGCCCATCACAATTTCCTAAAACCCAAGCCAGCATCTTCAAATTGGTTGTTTTATTCAGCTAACATTTAAAAATTGCAAAAAATATTAGATATGTGCTGACATAATACAGAGAAAAGGAAAAATTTTTGATAAGCTGGACTGAATGAGGTAGTATTTGGCACGTTTGCTTGAAAAATAAAAGAAACGATCAATCAGTTTTCAAAAGACTTGCTGATTAATTTAATGTTGATAGACTCATTGTCTCAGCACTACTGGACAGACAAATGCATTCACAGGAAGTACTTCACCTCTCAATCTCAAAAAACACACACATGTACACACAGAGGAAGGTGCAGTCTGGCCAGAATGAACAGTCAGAAAAGAAAAAAAAAAATCTAAAGTCCCAGAATCCCGTCCAGACTACAACCTTTTCTCAGCCATGATTGCTCTGTTCCCCAGGAGGCTGCTACACGGAGCTGGAGCTGCACTGATTGTTGATGGATGGCTATTGGCATGAGAAGCACGTAGAGAGCACGCCCCCCCCCCCTTCAACACCACCACCTGTAATCCTGAAAAAATGGACTCTACGTATTAGTGAGGCGCTTAAAAGGCAGGAGCCATTTTACTTCGGCACACACACTCACACAAACACATACACACATTAAAGCTACCTGTGCTGCGCTGAGAGGCTAAGGGGTATTATTCCCTCGGCTCAGTATCAAAACCTTCACTGCTGACGGGTGCAGGCGACGTACAGCAGTGGAGAGTAAAAGTAAGTACGTTTACTCAAGTAAAGTACAAATACCTCTAAACTGTATCCATGAGTCTCCATTTCATGCCTCTTTCTACTTCACTTACATAAGGAGAGGAATATTGTTCACATACCTGACAGCTATGGTTATATTAAACTTTGTACAATAACCACAAAACATACAGACAGGCTATGAAAAATTGTATCTTCTTTGTATAAACTAAACTAAAAAACACTTTACACAAGTGAAGCTTAAAAAATGAGTAGCAGACATTTAATTTGGCAATTATTTTCATGCAAAAATGCCTAAAACATTTCATGGTTCCAGACTGTGGTTCTTACTACTGGCTGCACAAAACAATGATTGTGATGGCATTTCTCAATATTTGCAGATTCTTTCAAACCAAACAATAAATCACTGATCAGCAGACTAATCCACAAGGAAAATAAGTATTAGTTGCATACCTATATAAAAAAATAATTGAACATTAGCTCTACCTCAGCTAACTACATAAGGAAAAGTAAGCTTTTATATTAAAGTAACAATAAAGAAATCATATAGTATAATAGTATCACAGGCATTTTTCTGCACTTGTACTTGTTTAACACTTTAAGTACTTCCTTAGGATCTGAACACTACCTGCTGGTGGCTTTTAGTTCATAATGCATTAGATCCCTGCAGATCTTTTCCTCTCAGGTCATTTTGGTCTGACTGAATCCTAACCTCTTATGCTCTCACCAGTGTGGTGAGAACAAGCCAGCCTCTTTTCAATTCAAATCAAATATCTCGTAAAATCAAGTTTCATTTTTCATTATTTTAGGGCAGTGATGCATCTTTTACTTTATTTGAAAGTCAGTCTTTGGGATAAAAAAAAATGTTGAAATACGTCACACTAAAAGATTAATTTTCACTTGTTTGAAAAAAAAAAAAATTAAAACTATTAAAAAATCTGGACCCAAACCTGAATAGTCTTTTTAACACTGGGTTTTTCCACAGTTAGAGATTGCACTGCCAATTGGACAGTACATAAAGCTCAGCTCTTTGATGAGTTGCAACAACAAAATGCTTCTTACACATGAGCAGATCAATAATATCATCATGTGTATATAATATGAAATGGGATATTCCATGCTACATTGCATTTCAGTGCAGAACTTTTACAGATAACAGAATGTTTTATCATGACTCAGTTATTTCTTGTTCCTTGGAGAAAGATCTGTAGACGTCCAGCGAGGTGTAAAAATATGATGTTAGCATTCTTTCACATGCACTCCTCGCCTGATGAATGGCTGAGATTACACTTTATGTTGGATTCCGTTTTTTTTCTTTTTTTCTTATTAATTGCATCTTGCATCACATGATCACCATTTTCTAATCAAATGCAGGCAAACAAAGGTCAGAGGGAATTAGCCCCCCACCGCCTAAAAATAAGCTGCTTTAATCAGGTTGCAGATGGCCCGATAAGCAGCAGGGTGGCATTAAGGGCCGGTCGTGTGTCGCAGCCGAGGCGTGTCAGCGATAGCATCTGCACCTCGTCTCTAAAGGTGCCACTGTGTCTTTCATGTCAGGTGAGTGCGCTGACATTCTGTCACATCCAGACTTCAGATGCGGTGGGGTGGAGGGGGCCAAACATCAAAGTCTGGGTTTATGTTGGCAGGGGGCGAACACAGACGCACACAGCGCGCTTCTGTAAAAAGACGTGGACGCTGTCACTCACACGCTCACACACGCCAGCCATGACCGGTGACAAGTCGGCGCGCGATATAGTGCTGATGTCTGCCGGTGAAGCCCGCATTTCGGCCTCTTTATCTCCTGAGCCTTCTGCTGATAATTACAGCCGTCCCTTCTCTCGGACTCGGTCACACCAAAGCTGCCAGTCTGCGCAGCTCGAGCCACAGGAATTATCGCCCGGGCCATCGCAAAAGGGAGCGCGCCAAGGTCAGGCCCTGTGTTCAATTTCACTTTTGATTCCAGTCCACCTTTCTTTCTCCTCTACCACTTATCCACTCCTCCCTCCCAGCCCACCCACGCTGTCGCTGTTGAATTTCACTCCAGGGCTAACCTCTATTTCCAGGACAACCAGCGCCTTGACACTCATTCATTTCCAATCCTGCAGAGTGGTCGGCTGAATGGAAATTGACGATTCAATTTTTGGAATGAAACTCAAGAGTCCTTTTGGAATTCACTCTCCCCTCTTGCCCTCCCCTCGCCTCCCGCTTGGGTGCCCGTTCTGCCACCCCCTCTGCCCCCCGCCACTCGCTATCTCCGTCCTGGTCTGCTGAGTACAGCCAATTTCTCCGCTTGTGTGGAGACGTGGGCGAGATGGCTACCGCAAAGCGCAGCTTAAAACGTCCTGCAGCTCCCGCCGACTTCTCTCAGACACCTTTTCTCCGTGCCTGCTCTCTCTCATCACTAAACTGCCGTCAAACAAGCAAACACTTAAAACCAAAGCGCTTATTCTCGGCATTGCTCCCAGCTGGATGTTGGGTGGCAATTTAAAAATGATCTATGCAAATGTAATTTCGCTGTGTGTCATCCAACACAGCCAATTAATGAGTGAGCTTCTCCAACCCAACTATAAATTAACAAGGCTAGATATAATAGCTAGATTAATGTGTTTTTCTGGCACTTGCCTAATTGCTAGAAGACTCCGGTGGGGCTAGCGTGAGCTGCCTCATTCCTACATGTGATAGAGTGAGTTAAGACAGAGAGGAATAAACGCGTGCATCAACTCTATTTATCATTTATATTAACTCTGTTGTCTCTCCTATTGGTTTTATTGAGAGGAATGCATGAGGAAAGTGATAGAGGAAGATAGTTCGCCCTCGGGGAACTTATATCTACTTCAGCAGAAATTACTAGTATTAGTTGTTAGAATGAGCTCAGTCTGAAGGACGGCATTAGCTTCAGTCAGACTTAGGAATTTATTAATGGAAAACAAATCCATAAGTGGTCAGAGGGGCATATGTGCATGGATGGCGTATCTGGTAATGAGAAATGAGAGCTCAAAGGCAGAGAGAAAACGTGGAAGATGGAAGGGGAAAAGACCAGCCGACGAGGTAAGGGAGACAAGGAGGATGAGTAACAGTCTGTCTCAGCCAGAGGAAAGAGGGGGTGAAAAAAAAGAGAGAGTGATAGTGAGAGAGACAGAAAACAAGCTCCAGGATCCAAAACAGCACATCACCAACAAGGAGGCCTTTTGTTTTGCCCCTCTCATCCGATTGTTCTCTTCGCCGAGGGTGAGAACGCTAATCCGCTGTGGAAAGAGGAGTTGGGAGGATTTACTCTAAGTATCCTTATTAGTGGGAATTCACTGATATGGGGGGGGAGTGGGTAACGGGTGAGGGGAGAAGGTAGAGGGCAGAATGAACAAGGAGGAAGAGGGGAGCAGCAGGAGGGGCGTAGTGTATTCTGAATACACTGTAGGTGCCATATGAATCTTTAATACAGGGCTTAATGGCGAGGGAGGGAAGAAGGGAGGAGTGGTGAATATAAAGAGAGAGAGGGAGAAGGGAGAGGAATCTCCGAGGAGGTTACTGAGCCCTCCGTATCACAACACTCCTGATAAGTGCCAGCCTCCCAGGATCAAACCTAATTCTCCGCAGCTCCAATGCCACCGTCGAGTCCCTTTCAGACGCCGAAGACGGTGGCAAAAGACAGACTTCCTTTTGTCCTCAGAAACAAACAGAGGCGGGCCTGATGTTCAGATAAAAACGGATAAAGGATCTTTCCAGGTGATAAATTTCTTAATTGCTTTTGTTAAACACATACCCTGCTGGAAGCTTGGCCATGGTACATCGTTTTAATTACACGCACAAGAGCCTAATTAGTTGTATCTGTTGTACCAGAGGCTAACGTGCACCCAATTAGACCCAAATCAAAAGGATGGTACAGTCAGACGGGGGAAGTGTGCGGCTCTTTGTTCTGGCACAGTATTCATCAAGTAACAGAGGAAAGTAAAGACGGCGCTAAACTTCCCAAGTTGCTGATGTCATGATCACCCCTGCTATCTTTAAACTAATTAAATGCATTTTCTCGTGTGAGTGCTCGAGCGGGTGGCTGCCGCTCTTGTCACTGTCTCCATCTCTTTGTGTCGCTCGCTGGTGATAATCAATAAAGTGGAAAAATTATTTGTGCCATGATAAAGGCTAAACAACGCGGCTCATTACTGTGGCATTCATGCAACAGTTTGTGGATTAACACGGCGCTGTCGACAGAGCCGTACCCACCAGCTGCTCCCCATAAAGAACAATAAAAGAAGAGACCGACTGTCTGGAGCGCAGAAATGCACAAAATAGCGCAAATATGGCACTTCCTGTAAAGACAGGATGCTTCAATGATATTTTAATGGAGGAGTCTTGTGGGTGCTGTTCTTGCACTATGGTAACTAATTGTCAAACAGGCCCTCGGGGGAGATAAGATATAGCCTGGCAAGAAACATCTGACATGGGAGCTTAGAGCTAAAATTATTCAAGAACGTCTACATGATTTCCCTAATGACACGGCGAACAACATGGGTAAAACAGCAACAGCACATCCACCACTTTGGAAGTGCAAGCACATCAAAGCCTTCTCCACATCCCCGACAGAAAACAGCTCCTTCCCTCCGCAGTGGGGCAAACCCGGAAACGTGCACATCTATCGCAGGTTCTCGCTAAAACTTGAACATTAGGCGCGGCGAGCTCCTCCACTCCTCCCTTGCCCGAATTTACCACATTTCAGAGAGCATATAATGGTCTCCTGGGGCAGCACTACAGCAGTGTCGGAGGGAGGCGGCATTTCAGAGCGTGTAATGTTTCATCTCTGCATGTTCCCCTGTTAGCTGTTAACAACCGTGTGGGTCTACTGTACCCTACAATCACTCTCACCTGTCAATGGAAAGCGACTTGAGTGCATCACAGAATTAGCTGTGGCTATATGGAGTCCTGTAGTGTTTTTCTCTAGCCATGATTACAGCCTGAAAGCACACTTAGCAGGCAAACTTTCCTCTTGTCATCTGGTTTCTCTTTCCCTTCGCAACACCTGTAAAACCATCATTTTGTCATTTTTCTTTCTATCTTCGGTGTCCTCCATGATACAGGAGCGTTTAACGTGGAAAATGTGCTTCTTGGACTTCTTGGGGGTAAACCTGTCCTTAACAGGTAACACAACCACATGGCTTGTGTGCCAGGGAGATGTTAAAGCGTGGGCGAAGTATAAGATGTGCTCTCAATCTGACCATTAGGATGTTAAGAAAGATGTTAAGAAACTCCAAGCTCAGTCAGGTCAGGTCAAGAAATGATATTCCACAACCAAAAAGATACCAAGATACCAGGAGAGACGGCCTCCTCTCTGACTCCTCAGTCATATCTGTGAAATGCTGATGATGGCTGCTGCTTGCAAGCCGTAAAAATGTATTTCTTACTACCCAGATATTGTGTCTGCTGGTATTTGATCTTCAACTCTCTGGCAATCTCTGCAACACCAACATCTGATCTTTTTCTGTTTTATTTTCATATATCTACCAGACGCAGGGAGAGACTACTTGTCTGAGCTCTCGTATTTGTTAAAGTAGGGTGAAGTATGTGCTGTTACAGAAGTACAAATAAATCGGCAGCTGTGCAGATTCAAATGGCAGTGCCAAGGACCTAATGCTAATAATAACTGGCCACTAGTGGAACTGGTCCATTTGTCTGATTGGTTCTATTGTATTTCTGCTGGACAAATTCTGGGCTCATGGTCTGGCAATCCCCCATGTGAATGGACCCAAATAGTCCCTGACAAGTCACATCTGAGTGGAGGGAGGGGAAAGGTGGCGGCGGTGGTGGAGGGGTGGCGTAACTACCGATTGTTACCATGGCAATAGTAGACCAAAGATCAGGAGGTTAGATCGCATGGCGTGCAGCTCTTGATAGCTGCGTGAGGCCAGACGTGGGAGATATTCTCAAGGTTTATAATCACTGTCAGCCGGCAGCTCAAGTGGCGTGTGCACTCACGTGTATTTATGTGTCAGTATGTGTGTGTGTGTGTGTTTGTGTGTGTCTGCACAAGTGTGTTCCAATCTTCCTGGGAAACTCATCTGGCCTAAGCTTCCAACTGGCAGCGAAATCCTAAAATCCTACCTACCAGCTTTCTCATGAGTGACAATCTTCTCTCACCGGTCCCTTGTGGGTTCTTACTTTTAGAGGAAGGGGGAAAAAACATAGAATAAAGCAGGATGTGGGATTTGAACAAGCGATAATTTATCTGTTCAAAGAATAAAAAAAAAAAAACAGGTTGCTATGCTGCGGCACAAATAACCCCACATCGCCTCTGTCTTTTTTGTTTTCCCGATCAATATGTAGCATGTACACCAGTTATGCAACCACACATCTTGGATCAAATCAATGCCAGCCTGCTTTAAAAAAAAAAAAAACTAATCATCATTTCGCTGTAGTATGCCCATTGAGTCGCTCCACTCATCAACTTACACAGTGAATTTTCATTAGGAGGCACTTAACAGAGACAGGCACGTTTAGAGTTTCTCTCTGGGTGGGTGGGTTGTGTCGATTAGGGCGAGTTAATCTCTATCACAATAAATAACATTGATTACAAATGCTGAATGCTCGGGGAGGGGTGCTGAAATTAAAGTGCGGAAGGAGAGGAGGGTGGAGGTTGACGTACGAGTAAGAGCGCTGGATATGGAGGATGGGTGGGTTATATGCAAGATGAGACATGAGGGAGACAGAGATTGAGAGTGTGCGTGTTTGTGTGAATGTGTGTGTGTGGTAAGAAACTAGACGGGGAAACCACAGTCATTCCTTCAGGAGTATCAGATTTTCAGTGAGTTAGAGTGTCAGACCGCTAACAGACACACTGGGCTTCTCTGGCGGGACACATGCAATCCCAGGTCTTTAACATACAGGGAGAAACAGGCGCTGGCTCATGTTTCCCTCGCGCGAGGTGACCATTAACGAAAACAAATCAAACCGAAACCCGTAATGACACCGCCGCTCCCGAAAATAATCTGTGCTGCACACTTTGGGTGAAGAAGATTTTTCTCGGCAGACGCGGTTCACCCAAGGGTCACAGTGGCAGAGACGAATAGTTTTCAGCTAAATCCAATCCTGAGCTGCTACAATAACTTCTTGACAACAGGGAAAGTACCAGACTTCTGCACTCCTTCTGCACAAATGAGACGTTTAGTTTTATTACTCCATCCGTTGGAAAAAAAGAGACAGAAGACAAAAAAAAAAAACGACCTTTGTAAGCATGCTTCTCTGTTATCAAATTTATTGTTTTCCACGAGCAAAAAGTACCTCCTATTTATTTCATTTGGCTCCGAATGGACAGTTGTTCTGTACAAGTGTGGAAAAAACATCTATGTTCTCAGGGGCGATGACCTTGCACAGCTTAATAGATCTTTTCGATGTTTGCTGCCTTGGTATGCTGCCTGGATTTGTTTACAATGCAGCATGCTCAACATCACAAATCGGGGATTGCGTGGCTGTTGTCAGGGATTACCGGTCTGGTCTTTGAGTTTTTCATTAAATTGCTGTATCGGAAAACAAACAAAAAAAAAATTCTCCCATCAGCCTCTTGGCAGAAAAGACCATCTCACTCATGCATTTGCAGGACACACATTTATTCGTATGAAGGTGTTTTTTTGTTTTTTTTTCTTTTTTGTTCCATCTATAATGCTGCGCTTCCTCATGAATAAATAAATGATCTGACAGACTCCGCTGTGACAGAGACGCATGAGCTTTTGTATTTTCTAGCAGAGTCACATTGACACCGTGGAGGAAGGCATAAATCAAGAAAACGCTTACGACCGCTGGGTGGACATCACATACAGTACGTGTTTTTTTTTTTTTTTCAAGCTGTAATGTGTTTAATATCTAAGCTCTTTATCCTATATGGGTCTGCAGCGTGATTTTGTTTGACACCGTAGAGAGTGGAATCCTCTTACTTTCGTCTTTATGAGGTCAGCAGTGGGAATGGACAGAGTTCAGACAGATGGGGCCTGAGGGAACGAGGCGGGGGAAGAGAGATAAAAATGGGGAAGAGCATCAAAGCAATCAGGGGATGAAGACAGGACAGAAATGGGTGGTGGGACAGAAATATGCTAAATTAAGGGGGAAAAGATGAATGACAATCAGAGAAAAGCTAAGGGAGATTAAAAACGTCATGCTTCAGTGGAAGTGCTTGCCGGATGGTCGAACAGTGGCTGAACCCCCTCCTCCCTCTTTTACCTTTCTGGTGCGAGAATTGGGTGGTCCGTGTCCGGTTATTTTTGCAACTTTCCAAAATGAGAAAAAAAAAACAAAAAAACAAAATTCTCACCAGCCTTGATAGTGATTGGCCTGGAGAGTGGAGGTGTGTGAGTTAGGCAGGAATTGGACTTCAGGATGTCTTTTTCCATTCTTCACACAACTACATTTGTCACTTTTGTACAAATGAATGCACTACTATGAATTCCTTCGGGGGAGGATGCTCCGAAAATGCCGTCTGAAAGATTATCCCGCCTTACCCTTCTCTATGATGGCAGATTTTGCCTTGAAATGTGCTGTTCAGAACAGCTATAATCCATTTCTGCTGTCAAATGTGGTCAGACGTCATACAAACTAGTACGTCCTGCACATAAAGACCTTAAAGCTCTAAAAGACCTTGACTCAAAATCTTAGTAGTGTTAGCAGTATTTCTCTAGAAAATTAAATGCTTATGACCTAATGAGCAACAATCAGAATAAAGGTTGGATTGGGGAAACATCCTTGTTTTTTGTTGGTTTTTTTATGGCTAAATACTTAAAGATGTATTAAATGCTCTGATCATAAGTTTGAATCAAAGAGCTTTTTCCACTTCAGTGAAATAAAAATACTAATTTGAAACTCTACTGTGAGATGTCGAAAATTGTTCTAACTTTGGACGACAATAGCGTGTTCATGAAAGAGCCCTGATCAACGAGAAAGAGGTTGGGAAAGTTCAGAGAGAGTGGCCTGGGAGAGTTTTCAGGGTTATCAAAGAGTAATTTAACAATTTGTGTTAGTCTGAGCACGGCTACTTCCCGAATTTCAAAAGTACAATCAGTGCCAGACTGGATGACAGACTAAGTGATAGTTACGATGTGCGCTTTCCATGAAAAATTGTAACACTATTCAACACTGTAAACCACTGAATTATATCAGTCGAAGTTAGTAGCGGGGGTGCTGGTGTGTCATAAGATTTTTACAGATTTCTGTGGGATGTGGAAGGCAGAGGTGCTGGATTCATTCTCTGGAAAAGACCAAATAATGTTTTTTTTTGCAACGCATACTAAAGAATCAGTGTGGTGAAAGTGACATCATTCGTGAAAAAATAGGATCTCCTGTTTAGTTACTCTTTAGGAGCAAGAGGGAGATTGAGGAGGCAATGTGACAATGTTCTGGTCTACAAGGTCCTAATGTTGTTGATTTCCTCTTTGCCTTAGGTAATTAAGAGAGATTTCCCACCAGTCACAGAGGAGCGGGAGTCCCACTTAGTTGCACCTGCTACCCAAGACATCTCGTCCTCAAGCGTTGATGGACTGCACTCCCTCCCCTTTTCCCCGCCTGACCCGTTAACTCTGCTGCCCCTTGAAACTCGATGTGGCCACTTTCCCCAGCCAAGGCCACGGGGTCCCCTGTAAAAATGACTAGTCGCCGAGTGCTGTCTGAAGTGAAGCTTTGATAAAAAGTGCCTTTTTTCCACTTCGCCGCTCAGATCTGCAGGAACCAGTCTGCTCCCTCTCCCGCTCCCCCACACCCCCCTACATCCACCCCACCCTCCCCCGAATCTTTTAGAAATGAAGCAGGCAGGCAGAAGGGCTCCTGCTAGTCTCCATCCTCGGGGCAAGAACACAGCCTTGACAACTATCTCCTCCCTGCGACAAGCAATCCTTCTCTGCAGGCCTGCCCAAAGAAAAGTGTTGATGCTAACAAAATGCATGACAGCCACTCACTTATGTTAACAGCCCACGCACACAGAAGCGCAGCATCCCTCTGTTTGAGTTTGGTTTTATTTTCAATCACCCCATCTAACATCTGAACTCTGCTCTCAGGGGGGGAGGGTTGGGGTGGGGAGGACAGCTGACAGTAAGGCCGACAGCTCCTCTCCACCAGGGGTTTGAACTCTTTGTCCTGCAGAGAGGGATGGGTGTGCAGGCTGGGATGGGGTGGGGGGGGAATGATGGTTTAGCAAAAGGGGGAACGAAGGGGACCGGAGAGAAGAGGCCCATCAATATCCTGTCATGGCTGCCTGGGAGAGCTACGGCTATAGAAATGCTGAGATAACACAAGACAGACAAGTTTACTTCCCTGCTTTTTAATTCATGCTGGAAAACAAAAGGGAGGGATGTAGAACTCGACTTCCTATTTTGATACGGGAGAAAACATCTGTGGAGGCATCGCTGTGAGGGGACCTTTAGAATAATCAGAGATTCAAGTGCTTATTTTATCTTGTGTTTTAGGGGAGCACCACAAGGCTTTGTACAGGGCCTCTTCATGTTATTCAAAGTCCACGAGCAAAGATGAAAATAAAATGTCCCTAGAGGAGCAAAACCGCACAATTTGGGGTCAGAAATCGGAGGGTTACAGGCAAGACTGAAGTGGAATTAATCACCTCCGTTTTGGTAAACACAGCTCAAGGAGGAGTAAATTGTTCAAAGTCTACAGGGTTTTACAGACGAGCGGCTACTCATCACCCTGATTTCTCTTTCAAACTAATCACTCCAGGCAGACTATGCCAAGAGAAGCTTCTGCAGTGGTCTCCTTCCCTGTCATTTAATATGGTTCATGAAGGCTCCAGCTGACCTGCTAGAGCAGATAGCGTAGAGGAAATTCTGTTATAGGGCAAATAAATTGTCCAGCGGACCTAAACGCACTGTCATCTCTGTGAAAAGGGCAATGACAGCTTCCATAGACCATTCCACTTCAGCACTTTTAATGCATGTTAAGAGGATGGAACTGGCAAATTAAAATCCATATCAATTACTTCTTGTCTCCTGTGACTCGTAAAGCGGGAGCAGTGTTTTAAGGTAAAATATCGGTCATTAGGTCTACATCATCAAAAATGCATTAAGAGCTGTTCCAGGGCAAATAAACACAGTTTAGGTGGAAGAGAGATTTATATACTGTAATTTTTTCAATATCGGGGGAGGAAAGCCAGGCACCGACACAAATCCAACCATTTCTTTCACTCTTAGTACCTCGCAGGTGTCAACACTTGATTCACCACACACTCGCATGCTTTCAAAATCCCCCATGGCACTATTATTTAAACTAAAAACGTTCAAACACTTCCATTTCTCAAAGATCCTCACTTCTTTTGTTTTTTGTTTTTTTTTCCTCGTGCTTGCAGACGCGTGCCTTGCTTTTCTGGAGGACTTCCACACAGACTCAATAAAGCCATGTGTGCGTCGCTCGTATCACATCTTAGATAGCATATCACAATGAGTGGGCTGCGGGGCCTCCCTCATCCACAACAGATACTACTGTTGTTGTTTTTCCTTCTCGCTGGCAGTGACAGAGCGGAGCATTCCAAGTTTGCATCAAGCAAGTCTGAGCTTTTTGAGAATGTTGATTGCAACGCAGCACCGTCTGCTTGCGCAATCCGCCGAGACTGAGGCCTCTAACTAAAACATCACAGTAAAAATGCTCGTGTCAATTGTTTTTTGATCAGCTCAAGCAGATGGTAGGCCGGCAAGTAACATATCTCACTTCAAAAGGCTGGTTTTGTTTTATTTTTCTTGGACTCTGTTTGTTGTTTGGCTTTGTTTACCGTTTCAGAAAATTAAATCAAACATGGACTTCCTCACGTAGACTCCTAATTAATCTCTGTCGTCAGTGGTGGAAGAAGTGCTCAATTCCTTCAGTTGAGCAAAGTCGCCGTGGTGTGGAACTGCCTTAGCGCAACTCAGCATTTCAAATCCCGCTTCAGTAAAAGTACATCAATATTATCATCAAAATATGCTTAAAACTACAAAAAAATAAAAGCACTCATTCAAAGCTGCCCCTGTAACTCAAACAGCTTTTAAAACTCACAGCTAGGGGGTAACCAAGTGAGAATAGTGAAGCATTTAGTATGTAAAGATCCCAATATTTCCTTTAGAAAATGGTAGAGACCAAAAACAGAGCTAAAAGAGTGCGAGGTTGGCAATTAATGGTTTATTTTTTTTATATAAGGACTTAATATTAATTGTAACTAGCAGTTATCGCTGCCAAATAAGAGCAAAAAAATATGTAAAGGCCAATAACTTCCTCTGAAGTGTAGTAGAACAGAAGAATAAAGTGATATGAAATACTCACAAGTACATAGACAGCACTTTAGTAAAAGTACCTAATTACTTTCCACCACAGCTTGTCGTGAACCTTGAATCTGGATCGGCTACAGAATGCCCACTTGACATCTTGGCCACAAATGTGAGCCTGTATTAAACACAAATGTAGCAGCACAGATAACTACCTCAAATTACCAGCAGTGAGGGTGAGATTACCAAGAATAATTGGTCATCCTTGCAAATTATAGCAAATTGGGTGTCCGTGCTTAATGAGAAGAGGAAAACAATAGTTCTGGGCAATTTAGGAGACATCATCCCAGTGAGGGAACAGATATAGAAAGTCTGGAAGTCAATTGACCCTGCACGTTTCTAACCCCCCCACACATGACCGACCATGGGTTCTTTCAATTCGCCATTCCAACCAATTATACTTGCAGGGAAAGCGCCTACCACACAAAAGATATCCCCAGTCCAATTTCTCTCACCCCATCTCACCCCCAACTTTCGCTGAATGACAAATTCAAGCCATCAGACAAGGCCGGGGCAAAGTGCACATGCGAAAGAATATGTAGTGTGACTGTGATGGAGAGAAAAAACGGCGGGGAAAGAAAAGTAAGTTCAACTCAGAGCAATCACGCTCCCTTTGATCGGGAGGAACGGTGGATTAGAGAGGATTCTCCAGAAGTCTCCACTTAATTCGCAGAACATTTTCTAAACGTTGCAGCAAATCCAAGCCTACTCCCAAGGTCAGATTAGACTACATGCTCCCACTTTTTTGCCTTGGACTAAATTACTTCAAAGTATTGGGTCCACAACAGTGGCCGGTCTCGCTTTCACCGCGCAAAAAAAATAACGAAAAAAAAAGAAACCATTTATCTTTGGCTTTGGTCTCATTCCTTTTCCTGTGATGGATGCTGCAGCAATGAACCAAGCAGGTCAACTTTTCCACTGTGTGTTAGGTGAGGATTTCTAAGAGAGAATCAGACAAGGAGTGACAAGAGAAACATTTCTCCAGGGGTGTTAACTATTGAGAACTGTGATGTTTTCTGCCTACAACAGCCCTCTAGCCTCTTTTGAACTTTAAGTGTCACGTCTCGAGAAACAATTTGAGATTGTGTTGGGAGTGTGTTTGTGTGTGTACGTTTGTCCTCTAAGGGAGAGTATTATGTCTGTGGGGGTGGACTGATGAGACGGGCATGCAGACTCCGTTTTTGTGTCGTCAATCACCTTCACGTACAGTAAATGATTTTTCAACAAGCTCCAGGGTGATGGATAATCAGAACGAAAGGGTGGGCTGAGTACTCCTCTTGTAGTTTTTCAGTGGACGGTGGGGGAAAGAGGAAGGTCCCTACATCACAGCACTCTTGTTGTGCTGTGCACGTTTTTCCATTTGGGCGCTAACGTTAAACGTAGCGCCCTGGGCCAAAGAGATGATGGATTCCCCCTCCTGGCAGCTTCCCTTGTTTCAAAGGAGCACTCAGGATGAGAGAGGGGGTAGGAGGGGGGAGAAGATGTCTGGGGACAGAAGCCCCATGTCGAATGAGAAGCTGCCAAATGGAGCCTCTACAGCTCTTCATCAGGGCCGGTGGTCCTGGAGGGGCGGCCGCTCCAGGCAAATGCTAAAAACTGCAAGCCAGGCAACACATCTGTGCAGCTGGGTTCCCTCTATGCCGCGGAGCGCTCGAACCCTCCAGCAAGTAGAGGCATGCGAATCATGGACAAAGAAAGGAATACAGAAGCAATACCGAGAGGGAGCTACTCAAAGACAGACAGAAAAAGAAGAAAGCAGGGGAAGGGGGGTTTGTGTGAGGCTTCTGACTCCAGATACTGAAACCAAAACTTTCTCTCCCCCCGAGCGCCGACCACATTGAGCTGAAACCAACAGCAGTCCTCCAAGGGCGAAAGCGCCAACGGAAGGCGAGGCAGATCTCCATGGCAATTCTCCCTTTGCAATCATTCTTCTTGTCTCTCTCCAGCTGTATTGCTCCCACGGTTTGTCTCTATCTATTTCCATTCAGGTATAATTAAGACCCACTGTTTATATTGTTGATCGACAATTAAGATGATTCACCGTCTGGCGGTAAGATTTTTTTTTTTTTTTTCACTTAATGGTATTGTTGTCGCAGCATCTCTCACTCACTGTTGATCCATCAGCAGAATTTATTCTGAACTGATGCAGCGGTTTGCGCTGACATTTACTTTACTTATGATGTTGTTTGCTTCCCCTCTCCAACCATGTTCATCTCTGCTTTGCAAGCGACACTTCCATTCTGTTGTCATCAAACCTCTTCAAACATTTAGCACAATGTAGCAGGGCTGCGCTCCCAAACAATGCATTAAACATAAAAGCCAAATTGAAAGAACATTTCCCACACACGCTTTGTTGTTGACAGAATTTTCATACAGGACTGTAGACAAAGATTTTCGGTAAGAAAAAATATCAACTTTATCATCCCTTTTTTGGGGAGGGAGTGGAAGTGGAAAATCTTACATGGTGCCAAAGCTAGCAAATGCCCAGGCCAAATGTCCAAGACTTCCTTATGGCAATAAGGCTTTTAATCTTCAGGCAGCTGCAGCAAACCCCCAAATCTGCTGAGACTTTCCATAAGGTTGTTCCTGCACGTCTGTGTTAGGCACACTGCACAAACACAGCTTGCTTTTTATGTTTATGTGATGTCTGAATTACTTGAAGCCCATATTTTAAGAGCCAACACCCAGACAGTGCCAGAATTTGTGCTGCCCTCATTTGTATGACCGATTTTAATAAATTGGTCTGATTTTAAAGCAGCCACATGCACCACTTTATGCAATATTGTGCTTGTTTGCACTGATTCGTGCCTCCCTGTCCCTTCACACATCCATAATGTACTTCTTTATTGGTAATTACTTAGTGACCGTCTTTTGCTTTCTTTTTTTTCACTGCATCAGGCCCGTCCGCACCAACAATTTCAGCTTGTTTAATAAGCAAACAAATGATATGATGAGACGTATGATTACGGTATGTTCTCTATAGCAATAACAACCTTGGATATTGAGGAAGTATGCGAGCCAGCCTTGAATAATGTGAAGTATGACCTTAAGTTTTATCATGGCAATCGTGACCCTGTCCAGGATTTCCATTAAAGAATATCTGTCTCATTAGATTATGGAATGCAATCTGTGCAGGGCGAGATAAAGTGGTACCAGGTCACACACTCAATATCTCATCATTATGTAACAATGGGGAAAGGGACCATCGCTCTCCACACACTTGCTTACACGTGCACACGCGCTCTCTCTGACTCCAGATAACAACTGGCAGCCTTCTCATCAATTCGCAACACAAATACACACAACAACGCAAACCGCAGCCGCGGCAGATAGCAATTGGGATTTGGAGAGAGTGAAAATCAAAAGGTCCAAATCCAGCGGAGAGTTTTCACACCGCCTCCTATTTCTACTTTTTCCATCTCATTACAGTGCACTTTGAATACTAATGGACAGGGTTCGCACAGCCATGCAGCACTAATGATTTACAGCTATGGAAAATAAATACACAAAAGATACAAGCAGGGCGAACAAGCCTTGGAGGCATTATTCAGGGACATTCCCGTGTACACCGTAACTGTGGTTTCATTTGAAAACAATATTTATGAGAACAATTTCCCCGACAGTGTCTAGAGGAAAACGGTAACGGCACTTAACATCTCTCTCCATCTTGAAAAAGAAAATGTCATGCAAATGGATGATTTCTCATGCGCTCCCCATGAACAATCCTACTCAAACGGTGCCCTGCAAATCACTTAATGCGGCGGGGAAATGGGCATTTCTGCCTCGTCTTACAGCGCTTCAGAGATGGAGTAGGAGATTGTCACTGTGTAATTCCACTTCTTGCTCTGTGCCAGCAAAGCCCTCCCTCAAACATTTCAGCCATGATTTAGGGATAAAAAAAAAAAGGAAGAAAAACAAGCTCCCTCCCTCTTAGCTTTTTACCCGTTTGTGGTGAAATTATTTTTAGCTTTAGAAATCCATGAGAATGAGAAACAGAGAGACAGCAAGAGGGAGGGAGAGAGATGCTCCTCACAATGCCAGTGGATTATTGGCAGCTTGCAAAATCCCATCAGAAAGGATGGGGTAGAAACAGATCGCTCTGTGTTACATGGAAAAATAAGAGCGGTGGCACATTGTACGGCCGTGGCCTGCTGTATCGCCCGTCTCACCACACTTCGTCTGATCTCTTCCTTCTGAGCACTGGGCCACTCCCAGGGAATTAACCCTGCAGTCATTATGCTGGTGAGGGTCACTGGATCTGTGGCATGTGTGGAAACACCAGTAGTGCTCTGGCTTCAGTGCTTGGCCTCAGGCGTCCTGCTGCCTGCCTGCCTGCATGCTGCCTCCACACACAGACACACATGCAGATCCCAAACTGAGCAGTGTCACGTATATAGAGAATACCCACACACCCAGGCTTGTTGCCCAGTCACCAGTCAGCCTGCTTAATAAGGACAGCAAATAGTCCCTGCAGCACTAAAGGCACAATAACAGAGGCCATGATATTCTCTCTGTTGCTGGAGCTGGAGTTAAACCGTCTCCGTGTCCAAGCAGAGGGCTGGTGGTTCAGAAGGCTAAACGCACACGCTCCATTTGAATTAGAGCCGGATTCACTGAGGTGACAGGGCTCGTTTTCAGCTGCAGCCTTCAGGGAGAAGCCAGCCAGGCTATCTCCTAAACCAGCTCCAGGTTGACGTGCCACAGGTAAAACGCCGGTCCAAATAATGAGCGCGATGAGAGTAGGCAGGGCAAACAATGGCTCCAGGCATCTGCTGTAAAACGCTCTCATCACTTTTTAATTGCCACTGTTCTCAGTTACGCTCGGTTGAAAGAGGGAGGAGTGGTCTTCTCTGTCGCCATGTGCCATCCTTTACGCACAAAGTACATCGAGCCCTCCGCACCTTAAACTTGAAAATCAAACAGATGGAAGAATAACCCATTTTAGCACCCGCCTTGAAATGCCTTTCAATATACCGCCTGCCCACAGCAATTCTCCCTCCTCCTCCTCCGACTAAGGTGGCAAGATGAGCAAACAGACATTCAGGCACACAGTCACCCCCCGGGGCATCATTATCCCAGACACAAGAGTTGCCGCCAAAAGTAATGGAGCTCTGGGTCTACCTGGCCCATGGCAGCCCCTATTTTTTTATATTGAAATGGAAGGAATGGGAGACTCTGAACAGTGTTTATATATATAAAAAAAACTTGCTGCCAGGGGCTTTGCTGTGGGATTAGGAGAATTGGCCAAAAGTCAGCTTAAGTAGGGAGGGGCGATGGGGAGCAGTCCTGCTGTTGGTGATTTTTTTCCCCCACATTTGGCTGGTTCTGTACTGTACTGGGCTGGGTTACACTGGGTTGGGTCAGGCTTTTGCTGCCAGTTCCCAGAACACAAGGACCCTTTTTTCTCCTGCCAATCACAACCAGATGTGCCCAGACTTGTTTTAAAAATTCTGATCCTTCGCTCAATCTTGCTTTTAGCTCCAAGCAAGTCATACGAGTATCGGCATGCACACACACACACGCACCAAACTTGGTAAAGCACGTATACTCTGACACACAGACAGCAATACATACACACTCTGTGACAGGCATGCACACAAACGTGGCCTGGCTGTAATCACAGAGGCCCAAAAGGAATCCCAGAACAGGAATGGGCTCCAATAACATGCTTTTCAACGCTGGAGCGCTCGTCTCATTCACCCAATCCCCCAGGACATGTAGTTTGAGGAGATTCAACCTGACATGACTGAGAGATTTACGAGGTGTAGACAGAAGCCTATTTTCACACAGATACCCGGTCCTATCAATGCAATGCCAAGGCCTATCAATTATAGCCCAGACAGGTTTCTGCACCCGGAAGTTCTTCAACAGGTATTCTCTCTGCTCTAGAAAGCAAAAATACAATGTTAAAAACTCTCAGCTGCTGAAGCATTCATGTGCCTGTGGGTGTATTTTAATATTTGAGTGCCACTGGAATGTTTTCCCTTCAAACACAGTGCGAACACAAATTTATGCCCTCCAGCCACATAAAGCATTGATGATAATGATAACAGCGCGAGAGTACAGAGATCATATACACAGCGACTGTGCAGCTGCTGTTGATGTTTAAATTAATCTATGGGTTCGAGGGGGTCATGTGCTGTTGTGTACGTAGACAGTCCAAGCTGATGTGCAATTACCTATTCATTACAGAAATATGATTAGGGAATTGTTCATCCATGCAGGTTGTGTGAATAAGTATTACACAGCGCCTTAACCTCTTTTCTCCATTCTCCTGTGCTCCGGAGGATCTGGTTTCCCCTCTCTCTATCTTCTCTGCCATGGATCCACCTCCAGCAACATTATCAGCGAGTACCATCTGTTCCCTGCAGCAAGTGTAAAATTGAGCTGCTTGAGAGTTGTCCGATATCGATCGCTGCCACATTAATTTCATAACGCCACATACAGCGTGTCACCCCTTCGCAATCACATCGTGGAATCGGTGCGCCCGGTCATGGCCACAGATGCCACCGCTCGCGATCTGCATTGAGTGTGACAGCGAGGCAGGGCATGACGCACGTGTGTCAGAGCTGCAAGGCTGATGGTGGATGAAATACAGTGAGGTTTTAGTTTCTACTTAATAATTGCAGGATATCAGTTCTACCAATTTACGCTGTTCACAAGTTACAGTGAAATGACCCGAAGTTTAATTTCAGCTATAATTAACATGGCCCTGTGCCAAGGTGCGAATACATTCATTTAATGGTTAACAGCTATGAAGAGTAACAGGTTTAGGTCATATTAATAAACATGAGGAGCTAATATCTGTGATGAAACAAGAAAAGGGTCTAATGGTCTGCTACCACTACCGCAGTGCTAATTACACAACAAAAAAGGAAAGACATTAACCAAATAACAAAATTACTGTGCATTTTACCATTGCTACTGGTGATTTTTCCCGCTTCTCTCACACATGAATTATCTTACTCTTTAACACATTTGGTAGTTCATTTTAATAGATACTTCCCACCTGAGAGAGTAAGTGACCCAACTTTTAAGTGATTCTACCGGTGGCTCATCCCGAGAGAGCAGCTGAAGTTGTCAGAACACCAGCACATTTGAAGTGTTTGTTATCTGTGCTCACGAATTAGCAGACAA
>JAOXYL010000090.1:7440245-7450462 GCA_028564955.1 Terapon puta | reverse complement strand
CGCTAATCCATTCCCACTATGAGACTGCTTGTATAATGTTATTTAATAGGAATAATCCCCAGGAGATGAAGCATCCCGTGTACAGTAGATCTGCGCGTGTGTGGGGCAGTGGCGAGGGGGTGGGGTGGAGGGGGTTTGAGAAGGAGGCGGAAGAGGGCAGGGGCTTGCAAATAAAAGGACGATTTAGAAAGACAACAAGGAAGTACAGTGGTCTGTGGAGGGCAGCGCCAGGGACTGCGCGATCCAGACTGACAGAACTGCACAGGAGATTCAACTGTGGTGGGGGGGTGCGTGAAATGAATAGTGCTTCTGTCTCCTTGTTCTCCACAAGTGAGACAAGAAAGAGAGGAGGGGATGGTGGTTGGGGTTTGGAGGGGGAATAAAAGAGGGGAAAAAAAACAAACAAGAGAGGCAATGCTCACTACTACTTCTGTCCTCTCCTGGCTGCTGATGTACAGCCCACTGTCCAGAGGTGAGGAACACAGCCCACATGGCCATTTCTCACTGAAATTGCCTGCTAACTGAAAGAAAGGGGAGGAGGGGGGGGGTCGACAGACGGCTCCTTGTGAAGTGACCAGCCAGATGCTGTGATCCTGAGATGAAATGCATGATTTTTTTTTCTTTTTTGGGATGGGGGTAAAGAGCACGGTTTTTTTTCTTAACTCTCTCTCATCCTCTTTCCCTTTCTCTTTCACACACACACGCACAGCTGTTGAGTTAAACAGTAGAGCAACTTTGCACCCACGAGTACAACTAACAAGCGTTTCAATGACACACTTCATAATCCCTGCACAGTAACACTGCTGTAGACATGTCTTCTTTCTTTCTTTTTCCCCCTCTCTATTACAGAAGAGAGCTGCACAGTCTCTGCAAATCATCTCGTGGGTTGTTACGGGGCTGATCGGTGCGCGTGTATATTTGCAGTACGGGTGCAGATTTCTTTCAGGGCATGCAATTCTTCGGAGTTGCACTACGAAAAGGACAAGAAATTACAGTGCGGGGCTGCGTTGATGCTCTTTACGCTTCAAGCATCGACACGCAGGGCGGATATAAGAGGAAAAAAAGAAAGAAAGAAAAAAAGAAAGAAAAAAACTTGCACGGTTTCAAAAGGATACCGTGGAAACAGTCCCAGCCCCACTTTTGACGGAACTCACCTTGGAGGGGAAAGAAGAGAGAGGCTCAACCGCGAACAGTCCCGATATCGAAGAGAAGAAGAAGAAGAAAAAAAGCCCCTTTTTTTCCTTTGGTGAATTAAAAATTCTAATAAAAACGCAAAAAAAACCAAAGAAGTCCGTCACCAAGTTCGCATGTTACTCTCCTCTCACACGGTCTGTGGAGGTGGTTCGCTTTTTTTCAGGAAGGCACTATTCCGTAAGAAAAAAAAGGAAGGGAATGAAAAAAAAACACAAGACTTGAAGGTATACTTGGCTGAACGATTTGTCAATTCCTTGCTGAAAGGCGACTCCTCCGACACACGCAAAAAAGAGTCTCTGGTTTCAACGTTGAGGGACTTTCTCCACGCCCAGGTGCCGAGTCACATGGTAATCTCCAGGTGTGTGCGCGCGCGACACTGAGAGAGAGAGAGAGTCAGGCGGTCTCCAGGATCCGGGGCTCAGCTGACAACACACCTGTGGGATCCGCACGCGCCGCTCGCCGTGGCTGTCATCGCGTTTTTTGGAGAGCGGGATGTTGCGCGGAGAGAGAGAGAGGCGCGCGCTGGAGGAGAGCCGACGCGCCCGGGGTGTACGGAAAGGGATTATTCCCCTCCCACTCCACGCTCACCGCCGGCAGAGCCACTGTGTGCGGACACAATGAGCGGCGAGAAGTAGTGGAGGGAGGAGGAGGAAGAGAAAAGAGGGAGGAGGAGGAGGAGGAGGAGAGGGGATAACGAAAGTAGTTGTGTCGTCTGCTCGCCGACGCGCCGAAATATTTCCGCGGCGGGGGGGGTGAGGGGAGCAAGCGACGCGACAGGAGCGGTGGTCCGGATCCAGCAGAGGTCGTCGGTTCCGCGGGGGTGGTTCCAGGTCATTTTAATTCGGCTAAAAAAATTAAAAAGAGAGGAATATTTAGGAGAAATCTTCCTAACTAATTGTCTTAGTTTCATTGATGCCCCCGCCCCCACCGCACGAAACATAGTCGCAACCGACCTGAAATTCCTGTGAAATAGTGTATGCTAACTTGTTGATACGAGATAACTTTGGGGAAAGTGACAATAAAAAAACCCAGCTCGCTCAGTGGTGAAGGTGCCTGTGGTTTTATTCGCAGCGAGCTGATAAATATGTATTTTTAAGCCCTTTGCCAGCACAATAACTCAATAAAGCTTTTTTTTACCGCCACCCCCCCCCCATCCTAACCAGCCAACATTTTGACTTGTCACTGTAGTAGAAACACTAATAACGTCAACAATGGCCGCTTTGTACTCAGGCGCCTCAGTGAGACATGACAGTCCTACACACAGCCGTCCTACACTAACACGTCAAAGTGCTGGTAATACTGAGACCAAATGATCCCAACACAGCCCAGTGAAGGTTTGACACCATAACACCTTTCTGTATATGAATGGTTGCTTAATATTAGACAGATGCAAAGACATTAACTCTCCTCTACCGTGTCACATTGGTGTGTAACGTTAGAGTCTAAACTCCTTCTCAACTTTGCTTCCCCGCAAACGAGACAGGAGACGTGACCCCCACAGTGTCCCACCGCAGCCATTATATTCCAGGTACACACAACACTGTGAACACAGCATCCGGAAATACCCTGCAGCAAGTGTCTGCTCGGAAACAATCCCGTGTTTACTCGGGATAATCAGCAGACGTCACCGTGGACAGCCTTGCCAAGCTTTGCTTTTGGAGGGAAACAGTTCCCGGTGACAGTTGACAGGGAGGTCTGTCAGTTCTCCAGAGAAAGACACTCCGCCGTTGAGTTTTTCAAATGTCAACTTGTTTTTGATCCTTTGAGCGTCACCAACCAGCTTCCAGTCGCAGTCGTTGTGCTTGTGGGGGTGACAGCAGACGCCTCAGCAGCGTCTATCTTTAAACTTTACTTCCATGCGGTCGCTCTGGTCTTTAAATGAGGTTTAAGGTTGATTAATTGTGATGTAAACTAAACGGTGGCACTACTGTGACAAGCTATTTTACGTTCCCGGGCATCTGTGCTGTTGTGATGATGCACACTGTAATATGAATAACACACTGTGCTGTTCTTTTCCTGTACTTTCATTTTAAATGCGCAATTGATCTTAAGGCCCACTGAGGGGACAATGACTGTAAATTAGCTGTCAGCGTAAATCCTGCATGCGGCACATTTGTTATATTTTAAGTGACTGAATGTAGAGATGTTAATTGCACTTTCCCTGTCAAATGAGCAGCAGAATCAAACATAAATAAACCATTGGTGTTTCGTGCAAATGAACAGAGATTAGTGTGGAAAGGGAATTTAGGGACAGTGCTCGGTTTAAAAATATTTTCAAGAGCAACCACTCCTCATTTATTTATATTTCACCGAGCCCCATTTAACTATGTCCTCAGAAGAGTCGTATTAGTAGTCATTATCGCACAAATTATTGGTGTGCTCGCTGTACCTTGGCTGCTGAATCGTTAATCACGAGATGTATAATTTTGAAGCTCTTTAGTCAAGCTAAGTTTTTGAGAGTGCAACAATCTTTCATCACCCTGTGAATCAGCCATACGTTTAGGTCTTTTTTGGCATAAAATAAAAATAAAAATGATTTTTTGATTCATGCAGCGAGGGGCGAAAAGTTGCTTTGATTTCAGATGTAGGCCGTATGTGTATGAGTGCTCCTCGAGCTTGATTGGCTCCATCGTCACCCAAGAGGTTGCATGAATTGCTTTTTTTTTTTTTTTTTTTGCCTTAGAGCCTAATATCACATAACGCTGCAATTTGGCACCCCGAGTTTGGTGGCTCCGTGTCATGCCTTGTTGTGTGGCAGGGGTGTCAGATTTGTGAGTGATTTATGGGCATGCAAATGAGGCTGTCTGTTTGGGGAGATGGGCTGCCTTTGCCCAGTGGGCCCCGGAGCGAAGACTGGAGACTGCGTGGGCGTGAGTCAGTCCCTAACTGCTGACACAGGCACCGAGCTGGCAGAGATTCACGGAGCAAGATGGGGAGATGGCCTTCACAGGTCCTCACACTGACTGATGAGATCAAGGAGAAACTAGGCCAAGCCAGACAAGTGTCAGGCAAACAGACACCCAGAGACAGAGTGAGAGAGACAAACACTCCCCAATCACAAATAGAGCCGGGAGAGTGGAAAGCGGTGGGGTAGAGCCGGGTTGTTTTGGGTCCGAGTTCAATATGTCCAAACCTGTTTGTCTAAAGAGTAATGAGCCTGCTGAGTCCTGGAACATGCTAGCCCAGGGGATGTCGGTAGCCAGGAAAGGCCAAGTGAAAGCTCTCTAAATTCACCAAAGTGGAAAAGAAGTCCACTTTGTTTTTACTAGATAGCCCGGCTGCAATGACATTTTGATCAATGCGCCCATACCTGCCTGCAGCTTGCCTTTATGTTGCTTGAATAGTGATGATCTGTTATCACGCAGGTGTCAAACAGTACCATTTGTCATACAGCGTCCCCTCAGCTGGTCCGGGCTGTAAAGTGTTTGACTATCAACACATTATACTGCCTAATTTATGACATGGCGTTTCAGTTGTCCATAATGATGTAGTGGTCATATCAGATACAAGGTTCAGAGTTCACAGTGTTTGCCGTGTGGATAGACTGCCCTCTGTTGGTGGCATCTTCTGGTGTTTAATCACCTCAACAAGCATATTTACAGAAGAAACTGTTCATCCCGCCCTATTCTGCATTTAAAAGCAACACATAAACATTTGATGAATACTTTGTATCACATAATAATGTGTACTTATGTGCAGCTATAAGGACATTTTTATAAATGCACAGTATTATTGGGACATTTTCTCGTGGGAATAAATATTATATTCAGTATCTGTTTGTACACCAGCTTCCACTTTTACAGTTACATTACAAATGGATTAATGTACACTTGCATTATACAGTAAATATCTTTATACTTGTAATGAATGCTAAATGGTGTGTACAAATATCTTAAAAACAGTTCAAATACTAAGGCAAATATTTATTGAAGTGATGACTCTCACTTACTTGTATACTATGTTGTACTAGTGCTGTGTCCACCCTGTGTTGCTCTGGCTGTTTGAGCTTGTTCCTGTACATTTACATACATTTACATTTAGTTAATGTCTTTTTTCAAACTGGCAGATAACGTGCAATACATACATTGCATGTTTGCACTGAAGCATGACTTGTTTCTGAATTGTTTTTTGTGATTAGGATAAATAGCTTGCATTTTCACAAATGCAGTTTTGAATGAATTAGTCCAGTATAATACGGAATTGTGTGTGTGATAAGTCAATAGCTATCCAATGCATGCGTCATTAGCATCCTCATTAGGACACTGACGCATATCGGAGCATCATCAGCAAGTCATCCCCAATGCTAATGCAAAAGATCTTATATGTAGATGTCACATTTAGGAGTCAAAGCAGTGTTATAGTCACTGATACAGATGGTATATGCTGTCCTTATGCATTAATTCTTCAACAAGAGACTGTCACAGATGAAGTCACGTTAATGATATGTTCAGTGTGGTAAATAACATACATGAGTTGGTACAATATCATCACTGCATTAATTCATTTTTAGTGCACATGGCCAAAGTCAACAATGAAAATATTAATACTATGTTAATGTCATGCTTCAGGCATCTCGTCACATGTCTGGTAAAAAAAGAAAAAACAGGAAATTGTTAATTATTCCACACATTCTCACAGTTTCACCCTTGATTGTGCCCTTGCTAGGTTACTGTATTGTCAGTTTCTATCAGTCTTTTCTATTTTGTGCAGCACTAGGTGAATGTTGCCAGGTACACTGTAATGGAAAAGCTATAGACGCAGAGATAACAGATGGAGCAGTTCACAGAGACAGGAAACCGTCATGGTGGTGAATGATAAAGGTGCGAAGAAAGACTCAACAGGGAGGCAGAAGAAGGTTATTTAAAGCTCTAGGAACACTCTGATTTGAATGGCTTTCTGACCTAGCTAAGTGCGCCTCCAGCTGTCAATATGACTTATAAGTAATTACAGAGGGAAGGAGGGATATGCGAGCGGTGACCGAGCTATGGTTACTGTATGCAGTCCTCTGCAGCGGCAAGTGCGACAAGGAGACATCAGGTTTGGCATAAAACGGACAGACAGGCTTATGGTGCCATTCTGACTCAGTCTGGGAATAGCCGCAAACTGGGAATAGCAGGGTGGCAGCAGTGTGTGGGTTGGTGTGAACAGTCTTCAAGCATGTGTGTGTGTGTCTGCATGTGCGTGTCAGAAAGACAGAATATTTGAATTAGAAGATTGATGTTCAAGGATGCTGGCTGAGTAGACATGTATCTGCTGTTCATCTGTAGATTTACAGTATATCATATGTACATACTGCTGTGTGGCATTGAGGAGTGAAAAGCAAATACTAATGCAACACTGTGTCTTTTCACCTTGAAGTTTGGGGAGAAATGAAAAGGCACCATGAGCGACATTTGTCTTGTCTTATCAGATGTCCCCTTGCACTGGCTGAGCTGTCACTTTACCCAAGAAAAATGTCATTGTTTTCCTCTCTCCGCTCATAACACAATCTAATCACAGTTTGCCCAGCTCATCCTGTATTGTCCAGGTGGCCCCACTCTGACAGGGACCAGAGGGACTCTCAGCACCAATAAATGTCCTTTACCAGGCTGATGTGATGTAGCCCAGATTACACAATGGCCTGTGTACATCTGACTGCACTCACATGTAGGTACATGAATTTGCACATGCACGCGCTTTTACACAAAGTGTGCAGCATATCCATTCCCCAGTGACTCAGTAACATCAGTAATTCAAAGAGGTTGTGTGTCCTTGACATGGTCTGTAGAAGTGTGATTATGGGGAGAAAGCTGCACTATGTGGCCTAAGCTGGATCAGCCTAGTTGGCACATACACAGTCTACAGACTTTACTGCCGAGCTTACATTTCCCCAGCCCCAAACAGTCTTACTTAACTTAGTGAGCTGCTCCAAGTGATGCAATATAGGTTAGATTGTAGCCAGAGTATGACATTGATTTCCCTCCTCTTTCTTTTCCTTTTATGATTGATGGTTTGGGGGAAAATAGCTCTCAGCATGTTGAAGACTGAGCTGCCCACTGAGCCCCTTTTGGACGGCGTGGTATTATGTGGGCTGCCCAGCAGCCTGTGCTGAATGGCGGACACAGCTAAGCCATCTGTTACACTCTATTTTCATCTCTCTGCTTACCAGCAGGGAGAGCCACGGCCCAAAGGGACTTCAATTGCTCTCACAGAGTCCTATTTGTTCAACAGGTCAAGTCTAAGCCTTCCAGTGAGGGACCACCAAGCCAGCTCTCATTTATAGCATGGACCAGGTGATTAAAAAGCCCCCACACTTCGCTTGACTGAGCAGAGACGATGATAAAGGAGGAAACACTAATACAAAAAAGTAATCAGGTGCCTCAGAGAATTAAAGGAGCTTATTGCTGTCACAGTTGTTAAATGACCATAACCCAATGTGTCCACAAATGCATCTTAAACCAGGTTAAAAGGATAATACTGTGAATTGAACTCTGTTCATGTAATGTGTTTCTTGGGTTGAGAAAAGAGAAATTTGGGTTTTCCAGGTGAGGATGAAACAGAGGCTGGCAGGATTCATTTGAGATTACTTGGCGCAAACACGGTGTAATCCCCTTATCTGCGTACTTACCTGTCCCTGACAGTGATCCAAGCCTACCTCTATGAACCTCATTGGCCTGACATTCTGGCAGGAGCAAATCCCTGTCTAATGTGTCAGCCCCGGCAGCTTTAACACCTGGCACGCCAATGCTTATCTGCTGAGCACCCAAAAGCACCTGCATTATCCCACTGAAGCCTCACAACAAGTGAAAGGGCTTCTAATATCCTCACACTGAAATTACAGTTTGTGTCATAGTGCAGACACACAGTGTGCAGAGTGCATACCATTACTAAGGGCTTAAATACACATACAGTATTAAACATCCCCCATTGTGTCTCCTGTTAACTGGCTACTTGAGGATTTTGGAACAGGTCAACCTGCTGTATTATTTTTTAATGAATGAACGGTCTAGCCTTTGTTACTATTACCAAGTTATTATATCCTTCTTGAATGCATAATCCTTGGACATCCAACAAAATCACATTTTCTGTATGACCTTCTGTTTCTCTTAAGGTACCTACAATACTTTATAGCTGGACAAATGTGCAACATAAACCTGCACAACTATGTGAACTGTATTAACAAAAATGATGTTGTTAACAGTAAGACAGGAGTGGAAAATGAAAAGAATACTGGAACACTGAATATAAATAACTATAACTATATATATATCTTTGCATCTATACAGTACATTTTATATAACTATAGCTTTCATATCATTGTGCAGGTTGGAAATAATAGTATACACAGTATATGCAGAGATTTAATGTATCTTTATTTCACAAATGTTACATTTATTAACATACAAATATATTTAATGTTGGTGTTGTTCATTTTCATCTGGCATAAAACGTATGGTACCTTTGGAGCCACATGTTCTTTGTAAAGTTTTGTAAAGACAAATTTGATGAAGAGCAAAACAACTGGCAAGAACCAAGAGGCACCTCAAACCACTAAAGCTTTCTCAGTGAGATTACACACTCAAAGTCATACGCTTCCACCGTTGACAGTCTAAAATCGTCTCTGGGTCACTGCTTAAAAACAATGGGCTTCTTCAAAACTGGAATTTTGTTTAAGACAATATGATGAATGGTAATCCTTTACAAACATGTATAGCGCACAAGTGAAAACACGAAGAAAAAAAAAGTTAGAAGAGTGTAGTTAGATCAATTTCCGGCCATTTTTCATCGCTGTTACATAACCTGAGGGCAGCATCACCTGAGAGCATCTTCACAACAAGTGCTCACCTGGTGGAAGTTATTCATCACTCCGAGCCTCTTTTGCTGGATTTGTTTCCTCTGTGATATGGATACGAGTCGACGCTTGAAAAAATTTTCCTCCATATTTTTTTTCTAACTTCTTCAACAAACTTTTTTCAAGCAGCCGGCAGGTGAGTTCAGTTCGTATTTATAAGTTAAGACTGGCAGCTGAAATGAACTCCCACCAGAGTGCACTTCAATAAAAAGTGACTTTTATTGTGTATTTATGATTATTTATCTTGAGGGTTAATAATCTTTTCGGTAGACGTTAATTTTCCTCAACAGTTATGTAAGCACTGCGCTGGACGTGCTAACGTATTAACTCCTTTGTAACGTTAGCATCATGCAAACACACCGTGTTAATATTGTTTAATGTTGTGCTTGTTTGTCCTTTATTTTCTTGAGGAAGTAGGTTAATATTACAAGTTTGGTCAATTTTTAAACCGGCGAGGAAGGCTTAGTCTTGTGGTTGGTTTATACTGACATCTGGTGGTGTTTTAGTGGTATGGCGCCGTCGAAGGAGCCACGATGAACAGGCAGTCTCCACCGAGAGAGTAATCGAATTGACGACATATTGAACGTGTATGTGTAGAATAGCTCTCTGTATTTTGTTACAACTCTTGAGGATTACACATTTTACTCGAGTTTTTGTGTTCGTGTCTTTCTTTGTGTTTTTTTTGGTTCTGCTTTCTAATTCGCGATTAGGATTTCTGTCAACCGGGCCACCGTAGCCTTTCGCCTCTTGCCGTTAACTTTTCACAAACGTACAAGATAAGAACTAATAGGTGTCATCGACATACATCCTCGATGTCTGTCCAGCAATAAACCTATGCATGAGCCTCAATTGAAGAAAACTGCACGCTGAAGGCTTAAATGGCGTTAAATCACCGTACAGGAAATGATATCCCAGGATGCATTGCTGCTCGGCGACAGTTTGAATAAACTTTAAACAAAAACAGCAATCGGCTTCTAGAAGATTCAGCGTGTCACTGGTTTTATGCTTTAGAATGTAATCACTGTTCATCGTGTAGTTGCGTGAATTAAAACTAAAACACCGTAAGTAAACAACATACGTGTCAGAATCTGGTCCCGGTGCATGCCAGTAGCTCGTCAGCTTTGCGCAGTGGCAGTATCGTAGCCTATGAGGTTTATCCGAGGCGCGATTATTGCTAGTTGAAAACTTTACC